>SCDT01002261.1:0-13681 GCA_004143765.1 Drosophila melanica | reverse complement strand
ACTTTTTATTATTTATTATTTACTATTTATTATTTACTTTTTATTATTTATTATTTATTTATTATTTTATATAAATTTATAATTATTATTTATTTATTATTTTATATATATTTATATATATTATTTATTTAGTAATTAAAAGCAACTCTCTCTCTCTCTCTTAAAACTTATTTATTACTAACTAATATATTCACAAAAAAAAAACCCTGAAGCCACTTGGGAAATATAAATGCAAGTTTATTTCTGTGAATTTAGAAATTTTAAATTAAAGAAAATAATTAAAATATGGTTTGCGGCATTTCACATTAAAAAAGCTGCATTTAAATTGTTGCTGATGCATTTTAATGAAAAGCAATCAAAATTTCGTAATAAAATAGAATTTTTAAGAAACAGAAAAAATAGAAAACTTTTTATAGGAAAATTTCGTGCATTTACATATTTATATTAAATAAGAAAACACTATTTACTAAAGCATTTCCATCAATAAATAACTTCTTCCTGAACTGCTTTAAGGCTAGTTGTAAGCAACGTATAAAAACACCTTGTTCCTGTTCACAATCTGTCATTAGCTGCATTTCAATAGAGTGCCTTGATTAGCTTACCTTATGGCATTTGACACCTTCACCTTTGCCCCCCCCTCGCTCTGCCCTGCTCCACTATGAAGCTGACAAGGTGTTGCCGTTGCTTTCACAACAATGCAACCCGAATCGATATGCAAAGCAGAGTCTGAACTGCAATTGGCATCAACTACCTGCCTTTTACACACACACACACACACACACACACACACACACACCTCACTGCCATTGTCACCCCATCAACAATTGCTGACAAATCATTTGCCATTTGGCTGCGCTCGCTATTTTTTTTTTTTCGTGCGTTTTTCCGCTGCGATTGCCAACGGCATGTGCCAAAAAATGTTGAGCGCAATATGTCTGCAGCTCTCCAGCTATCTAACTATCTATCTATATGTCTGCTGTCTGTCTGTCTGTCTGTCTGTCGGTCTATCGGGTTTTTTTTTTTTTTTTTTTTTTTTTTGGGCTGCGTCGATTTCGTAACCGCAACAAAGAATTTACCTGTCACATTGTGTATCGAGCTATTTGTCACTTGGCCCGAATTGCCGCTGCAATTGGCCATTTTTCACACCACATCTCCAGCACAAACCCCTCGGCCAAATGTGTGTGTGTGTGCGTGTGTGTGTGTGTGTGTGTTGCTGTAGGCGCGTGCCCCAAATTGCAGCATGTGTCCGGTGCAGCAAATAAGTAAATAAAAACAAAATCAAACCGGTTGCACCCCAAAAACAAAAATATTTTACGCAGCAAAAAGCATAAACATAACCAGGAAAATTGTGCTCCAAAACGAGTCACAAATACACTCACTAAATTTAAATGGAAAATTTAAAGGGTTTCAATAATACAAATATTAATATAAGTTTTTTTCGTAATGAATTAAAACTTATTAATTATTTTGATATATATTTTCTGCACTTGTGACAAACGCGATGAAATAGCGAAAATAGCCTTCTGTTGACTTAAAGCGTAAATAAATAAGTTAAGATTTTTTTTTGTGTGACTGCAGCGCCAACAGCTAATTAAATTATTTACTTTGAAAGTTTTTGAAATGCATTTTTGCAGCAGGTTGGCAGCGACCTATCCATGTTGTTGTTGTTGTTGTTGTTGTTGTCTGTTGCTGCCTCTGCACGTTGGAAAATATGTTTAACGTTTGATGTGGGCAGTCGACTGACTGCCGGTCAACATGTTGCCATTTTATTTATTTATTTACTTGTTGTTTTGTTTTCTTTGTTGCTTGTAGCACAGTGTAAATAGTGTGCACTTTTTGCTGCATTTGTTTGCAGAAATTGCGCATACGACGCGTGGGCTGCGGCCAAGCAATCAAATTGCGATGAGCAGCAAATAAAACAATTGCAAATAGCAACAACAACAACAACAACAACAACAACAACAACAATAAGAGCAACAGCAAAGCCTTTAAGCAATTACAATATTTGCATAGCAGCAAAAGCAATTTCCAATGCATTTTCCGGGCCACGTTTTTAACAAATTGCAAATATTACGAAATTATTTGAATAGATTTTTCTCCTTTTTGCTAACGTTGCAAGCTTTTTGCCAGTTTGGCTAAGAAATTAAATTGAGTTGTTTTATTTTATTTCGTTTTTTTTGGGGGGGAAAACTCGTCAGGGCAGCCATAAAATTAGATGAGTTCGAGTTTGCATTCAAATCGACCAAAAGCATTCAGCAACAACAACAACAATAAAAAACAATGTGAAATTTTAAATTTGGATACCCTACTAGAGCATATAAATATTAAGAAATTTTGATTTCATTCAATAAAATATAAATAAATCCAAGTTCGCTAATAACTTAATTGGAAATTCTTTCTATCAAAGATCAAATGTTATATAAAGCAACTTATAATAATTGGTAAAGGGTATTAAACTGTCGACAATGCTTTATTCATTTGCCTTTCCTTTCTCGTTTTTATTTCTTAATTCATTTTGTTTTCATCATTATTGTCATCAATTGTTTGGCTTTGTTTGCCTTACATACATATCGATGATTATGTAATTATGAAAATTATGTTTTGATCTCGGGAACAGCAGGGCGAATGCTTTCAATTTGTTAGAATCCCCCCCTTAACCCCCTCACCAGCAGGCCCACACGTAATTGAGCTGCTGAAATCTTGATAAAGCAGCTCCATAATTGAATATAATTTGCACAGAAGTTGGCAACGTTCTATGCTGACCTGAATTCGTGATTCCGTTTTGCCATTTACCAATTTCCCAGTGCCTTGAATGAATACCATATATTAAACATATATACTATATATATATATATGTATGTATACCACATTCATTAGCATGGGGCAGGCAAATATGATGAGCTGCAGCAAAGACACATTGCTCGCTGGCTTGTTTGCCACATGCAACATGTTATTTAAGCGTAAATCTTTGTTCTCAGACGCAGCTCGAATTGGAATTTCGATTTTTCACAAGTTCACATGTTGCATGCCCCCAAGCCAAGTGCTGCAAGTGCGTTGCGCCCCCACCCGAAGTCGTGTCTGCAGCTTAAGTTGTTGTAGTTGTTGTTGTTTTTGTTGTGGCTGTGGTTCAAGTTGAAGTCCAAGTCGCGCTCAGCAGAGCGCAACGTTGCCGCCGACGCTGACGCCGACGCTGACTTTGTGGCATTTCCATTTTCATTTTCACACGCGGTCATTAGAGTTGAACCCCACTTAAGAAGAGAGTGAGACTTGGACTTGGACTTGGCCAACTCCTTTAACCATTTTTAACACACACACACACCAACACACACACACAGAGAGGGTTAGACAAGCGCAGCAATCGCAGCAGAAATAAATTAAATTTAACTTGCATTTTTGCCAGGCCATGGGCCATGGCAATGTTGTTGTTGTTGTTGTTTGTTGTTGTTGTTGTTGTTGCACTGTTGCTATTTTTCCACAAGTTGGCACTCGAAATTGCAAGGGCCGCTCTTTAAGTAGTTGCTGCGCTGCATGTATCTAGCAGATACTTACTTAATACTTTTGTATCTGTATCTTCGTTCGGTCGCTGCTGTTGCCAACAAAACCTCGAGCGCGTTCTGCCATATGCAAATTAAAATTAAAAGCCTTTTTGTACTGCTTAAGTTTAACTTTGACTGCAGTCAGCCACTTGAGTATGAACAAGAAGAAGAAGAAGAAGAAGATGGTGAAGCAGGGCTAAGTCTTTAGACTTGGAGTTGGACTTGTGGCTAGTTGCTGTTGCTGTTGTTGTTGTCGTCTTGCCTATGACTTTACAATTTGTTTGGCTTTTTGCGGCCGCCGATAGGCTCTGAAGTGTGAAACATGCCTTCAACTTTACACACACACACACACACACACAACTCAGCACAAAAATGACTTCGTCTACGTTTCTTGACTGTCATTCTATATATGTGTGTATATGTGTGTGTGTGTGTGTTGCTTTTGAACTTCTTTAAGCGGAAGTTCAAGGCGTTCACTCAATTGTATCGTGTAATGAAATGTTTTATAAGTCAGACAGCCAAACAGACCAAGCTGGCTAACAACAGACGCGGCTCGCGTTGAGTTCGCATTAATAATTGCTCGTTTATTTAACAGTGGCGTTTGGGTCATTGGCTCCATTGGCCTGGCAGCGGGAGCAGCGGGCTACCCCGCCGGGCTACTTGTCATATCGGAATAACTTTTGCTCCTGCTCATTAGCATTGAAAGTGTTGTTGCTGTTGCTGTTGCTGTTGTTGTGGCTTATGTAATATTTATGCTAATATTGGTGCATATGTATTCTTGTTCTGGCCTCTTTCACATCATTTGTCATCTGTTGTTGGTCGCCGCAAATCGGTTTACAGCATCGACTTAATTAATGGCAATAATCAAAGCAAAGCAAACCAGCAGCTCAGGTTAGCCACTTGATACGGACAGACAGACAGACAGACACACGCAGCTCATCGTGGCTCCGACGGCGTTCCAAGGTTGTAGACCTTTTTCGAACCAACAACAACAACAAAAAAAAAGTGTATCCCAAACGGCGAACAGCCAACGAAAAATTGACGTAACTTATTCGCGTTTATATCACTCTCGACTGTAAGACGATAGATACCATCATCAGGCAACAAAGCACACGCAACAACAACAACAACAACAACGAACAACAACGAACAACAACAATTCAAAAACTGGCGCGTCAAAATTAATACGTTTTTAAATGCCAAGCGACGCAGCTTCCTGTTGAGAGCCCCAGCTCTGAACCCAAAAGAGCCAAAAAGCCAAGTGCCCAAGTTAACAAAGTCTTACGCACATGCGCGTAATTGTTTGGGCCGGGCCGGGACGGGCCGGGCCACAAGCCGACGCAAGACGATAAACCATAAGTTCTGGCCGCGCGTTTCGGGGCCAATCAAACTGCGCACAACTATTACAAGCGAGGGTTGCTCAAGCAATAAAGCCGTGGTAAACGATGATGAGCGAAAGAAAGCTTTAAAATTCTAAACAAAAATGAACTTTCGAATAGCTGTTAAACATCAGATTAGTTGAGTTTTTATTTTTAAGCAAGAACAGCTAATAATTCCTTGTTCTACAAAATTAATTTAAAGTAAAAAAAAACCCAGCTTTTAGTATGCTCAACTCAAATAAAGCATGGCAAAAGCTTTAATGTGCTTTCAGAATATTTTTAGCAGTGAAACAATAAAGCCGTGTTAAGAGCTTAAACATATGTTTTTGATGCACGAAAGAAAGCTTTAAAATTCTAAACAAAACTAAAGTGTCGAATAGCCATTAAATATTAGATATATATTTAAGCTAGAAGCTCCTAGTTGTATAAAATTAAGCAAAAGCAAAAAATAATTATTTTCATATGAAGTACATTATTAGATTTAAAGTTAAAAAAATAACCAAGCTTATATTCTTACCTCAAAAAAAGCATGGTAAAAGCTTTAATGTGCTTTCAGAATATTTTTTGCAGCGAAACAAAAAAGACGTGGTTAAAGCTTTAAAATTCTACACAAAACTAAAGTGTCGAATAGACTTTCAATATAAGATTAGTTGAGCTTTTATCATTAAGCAAGAAAAGCTAAAAAAATCATATTTGTATGCAATTAAGCAAAAATAAAATAAAATAATCTTTTTTATTTAAAGCAAATGATTAGATTTAAAGTGAAAAAAGTAACCAAGCTTTTAGTATGCTTAACTCAAATAGAACGTGTTTAAAGCTTTAATGTGCTTTCAGAATATAAAAGTATAAAAAACCAAACAAACCCAAAAAAAAAAAAAAAAAAACAATTAAAACTAACATTTAATTTTCTTCCTTAAAAGACCCTTGATTAGACTGGAGAAATAAAGCCAGGGAAAATTCACAAAAATCTGTACGGATAAAAGGACTAAAATATGATAATTCCAAGCTCCAACTCGACTCTATTCCACTTCTGTCGCAATCAAATTCCGAATCTAACATCTTTTACAAATTCTTGCTCGCACCTCGCCGCACATAAATTAATGATGGACCTGGGCCGAAGAGCGAAACCGAAATGTAAATTGAATTTTAAAAGGCAATTTAACGTGCACGTTCTGTGGCCATAATTAAAAATTAACTTCAATTTAACACTCGGCACACACAAAACTCCAATTTGTAATTTACGCAATTTGCAGCAGCAGCAGCAGCAGCAGCGGCAGCGACTGTTGCTGCGTTTTTAATTAACCCAACAATAACTCAAATGATTTATGATCGTTTTTGAATTGCAATTGAAAAAGTAAAAAGGAACCCAAAACAAAACCCGAAAAAAAAACAAGAAGCGGAATGCAAATGTTTGTTGATTTATATCCAATTGAAATTGCATTAAATTTAATGCAAAATTAATTAACAGGAAAAAATATGCAGTTAAAAGGGCTGCCGGCTTATGCTGAAATTCAATATAATGCCACGCCCACGCGCGCCCTTATCGGCGCACTTTTAATTCAATTGAGCGGCATTCAAATGGAAAATTCTCTGTGCGATGCCCAATTGTTAACAAAAAGCTTTTTTCGTGCAATTTAATGCGAATTTTCTCGTTTTACAGAACCACACAAAGGAGCAAGGATAATTAATAACGAGTAGTGTTTAACAGGACTCCATAAATGGAAAGTGGCTACTCTTCAATTTATACCAAGATAATATTTCATTTGATCAATTTATATTTAGCTACATAATTTTGTAAAATATGCATAATTTTCTACAACTAACAAAAAATTCCAAACAAAATTTGCATAATTTGCCGAATCTCTGCTATAAACAATAAAATATCTAAACTATTTGGCCGGGCTATAAAGCCAGTATCAATACATTTTCATTATCATTTCATGAAGCGGAATGTAATTTTGGCAAATTTTCAATTACCATAAATTAGCAATAAATTTGCATAATTTTTGGGGGGGGGGAAATATTTTTGCACGCATTTCCAAAAATGCAATCGACAAAATTTGCTGGCCACAAACAAAGCCAAATAGCCAAAGCAGAGAATAAATAATAAATAAAAAATAAATAAAAATAAAATTTGAAATGCAAAAATTGAGTCGTTTTGTTTTGTTTTGGTTTTTTTCTTAATTTCTAACACAGAAAAAAATTGAGACGCGCACACTTTATGCAAATTTTCGAATGCTTGTTAACATTTATTGCCGACGGCTGTCTGCCCATTCGAGTGTGTGGGCGTGGCAGCCAGGAGCAGGGAGGGGGGCTTGGCTTGGCACACACACGTGCAAATATTCAAAAGCCCAAAACGCAGCATAGCAAAAGATTTTTAATTAAAATGTTGCTGGCTTCGCAGTGGCAGCATTTAAGCAGCTTTGAGGCTATTGTTATGCAGATTTCTCAAAAACGGGGATGGGGCGGGCAAAAGCTGCCCATAAACACAAAACATAAACATAAACATAAACAACAACAACAACTACTGATATGCTGGCTAAAATGGCTGGTTAAAAGGCAAACTCGAAAAAGATATTTTAATTGAATCGCAGTGTTTTAATCATTCCACGCACGTACCGTTAGTTACATTCAGCTACCGCGCAAATGTGAGTGAGTCTAATGCAGCAATTAGCTTTTGTCTGTCTTTGATTTAATTAAATGTTTTGATTCAGTCAAAAGCTGAGTGTGTTAAACATTTAAATTCGATTAGGATTTATGTGGACAGACCCAAAGGGCAAAACAATTTTCGCAATGAATTCAATTTGCAATTTGTGTGAAAATTGAGGTATGAAAGTGATTTGGTCTAAAAGGTGTCAATTCTAGCTTAAGCCAGGACCCAGTCTTGAACCTACAAAAAATTTCTATTGCTGAATAGTTTTAAATTAAACAAAATACAATTTGAAATAAATTTAATTCTATTTCAGTTGTGTTTACAAGCTCGTTAGCCAAGGCTTTTATTTAACACTTGAATTGAAGTTGGCCCAAAATGCAATTAGAAGCGAGCAGCACAAACATTGCAAATTGGCAGCATTCGTAAACCATTCGAGAACCAACCAACCACCCACCCACCCATTTGAATACGCAATTTCGAAATGTCGCACATTAACAACTCACCTGTGATTAATGAAAATCCGATTGCTCAATGCGACACCTGTCCAATGTTTCGTTGCTTGATTTGTTTTGATTTCGAATTCGATTTTGATTTGGATTTGGAGTTGGTTGAGCTCCTGCCCGAATGCCTTTTGGCCATAAATTACAATCAATATATAATGCAAAACGGCGTTAAAAAACCAAGCCACAAAAACTATAAACATTAAATTCTTGCTAATTTTTTTTTAGAAATAAATTAAATATTTTCGCACAAACGAGAACACACAATAGAAAAACACAAATAAAACGTAAATTATGAAATTCTTTTGAGCGTATTTGATTTTGTTTTCTGGCGAATATTATGTGCAAAAAAAAGAAGCATACAAAAAAGAAGAAATGCAAAAAAGGCCAAATGAATAACAGGCAAACAAAGGAAGTGGCGTGCAAAGCAAATAAACCAAAAATATATATATAAAACAGAAGCTGGGCAAACAATCAGTTTGAATACATATATATAGGGTATATATATAGGACTAGCAGTTTATGCGCTGCAGATTTATGTTGCGAATATGCAAAAACTGGCTATAAAAAGGCTGCCGGCCACTGGCTGCATTTTTGGGGGCTGGCTACTAAAACTGTCTCAAGTTAATCGCTTTTATTTATTTTCGCCAGAGCCAAGCGCTAAAAAAAAAAAAAAACAGAACTCAACTGCAACCGGTTTTTCCACACACACACACACACACACACACATGCACACATTCGCTTGTAGAAATTTTGCGCGCCTTTTAGCTATTTTCTTCGCTTTTATTTGTTATTTGCAGTATTCGAGGCAACTGTTGCAGAATTTATGAAAAACTCATAAAAAACAAAAGCGAATTTCGCGTGCTTTTTGTTTTATTTACTTCTCTCTTTTTTCCCCCCTAAACACAAGCGAGTGTGTGTGTGTGCATGTGTGTGTGTGCGCTGATGCTGCAGTTGCAGCAAGCAGGCAGCAACAGATAGACACAACACCAGGTTTCATGTCTAGCCAGGTAGCTGCTGCTGCTGCTGCTCTTGGCCAGGCTAACACGCCAAACTGGCGACGTCATAAAGTCAGCTGCGCGTCTTCCTAGCGTCTCCAGCTTTGGCTGTGCCACCAAATGCCGCTGCTGCTGCCGCCGCTGCTGCTGCTGCTGCTTTTGTTGTGACTTGTGGAACGCTTTGTTGTTGCTGCTATTCGGTTGACAGTGCAGCAGAGGCTGATGCGAGGCAGCTTTCAAGGCTGTTTAGAAGGCAGCCAGCGCATACAAACACACACACACACACACACATAGACACACACACACTTGTATACTTATACACTTGCAGTTTTTGTTTTTGTCAAGCACGAGCTGCCCTTTTGTTTAAGTTTAATGCAATTTATATGCGTCTAAATATACATATTTCGTATATATGTATATGCATATATATATTCATATATCTATAGGCTGCTTCAAAAATATATTCTTTGTATTTTTCCTTTTTGGTTTTTTTTTTTTAATTGCTAAAACTGGTTTCTTCTGTGCGGGGGGATATTTTGTTGCTCTTTGGCTGCTTAATTAGCGAGTGTTTTTTTTTTGGTTTTGGTTTTCGTTTTGTATTTTACTGCAACTGAATTTACCGTTTTGCTATTTATGTTTGTGTTTGTCTTGAATTTGCTGTTTGTTTTGTGCGTTTTTGTTTTTGTTGAATACGCGACGCGAACTCGTCAATGTGTCGGAGAGCTAAACTCGAGTTGCACCCAACGCAGCGTCGTCGTCGTTGTTGTCGTTTTGGCTGGCAAAGCTCAACTGAAACCAAACTGTCGAAGAGTTGCCTCTGCTGCTGGCGCTGCTTCTGCTTCTGCCGCTGCCAACGCCAACGCGAAAAGCCAAAGCGGTTAACTGGTTTGTTGTTTTTTTTCGCATTGTCGTCGGCCCGAAGCCAAAGTCGACCGAGTCGTTTTCAACTCGTTGTCTCGTTGCGTCTCTCTTTGGTGGTGTTCGGTGGTGCTTCCGCTTGCCGAAAATGTGTAGTAACCAAATAGTAGTAGCTGCGCGCACAAAAGTAGTAAGAATTGCAGCAGAGCAACTGTAATTAGCTGACTGCTCTCTTAGAACAAGCGCTCTCTGTGCGCTCTCTCGCGCTCTTAAACGGAAGTAAAAACTGCAACAGCAGCAACAACAACAGCCGGTTTGTGTTGTCGTTGTTTACTTTTTGGCTCTCGCGCTGTTTATAACAGCTGTTATACGTCTGTTATACAACCAAACAGCTGTTAACAGTCGCTCGCTGGCCGCTAAGTTGGGCGGTTGGGCGGTTGGGCGCCTGACGGTTTAACGGCAGCTTGTGGCCAGTTTTGTGGGTGGGTTGCCATGGTGCCTTTGATAAATAAGCAAGTGTTGCCACAAATTGGCTCAAATTTTTACTTTTACTTCCCCACAAACAAAATGAAATGCAACGCAATCAACCGCAATGAGATAATTTCTCTTTAAATTAGCCATTAATTACAGCACTCAGCGCGCTATTTGATAAATATTACAATTGAATTCGAATTCGAATTGGAAAGGTTGCAATTAGCTATTATAGGAAATCATTAAAATAAATTGAATTTGATATTATTGAAAAGAGTGAAAAGGTATTATTACTAATAAAAAAAAAAGTACTGAACTTATTTATTAGCAGAAAAATATATAAAAATTAATTAATTAGAGTTTTATTCAAACGAAATTCGAATGTTTTTGAAACTGGAAAACATTTTCGAAGCATTTTTATATTTTATAAATTAAAAAATATATATTTTTTAATAATTGCGTTTACTTATATATATTTATTAATAGATTTTTTATAACTAATGACATTTATATCATAATTTTTTTTTTTTTTGCTACCGCACCCCACCCCATTCCCAACTCCCCACTTTTTTTTTGTGCTCAATTGTTACTTTCATAACTTTATTAATACATTTGTCTGTTGTCGACTTTATCGAGCCGCATTCAGGCGCGACAAAAGACAGAAACAAAGCCCAGCCCATAAACTGGGGGCTACCTGTATTCAAGTTGATTGCGGTTGTTGTTGTTGTTGTTGTTGTTGTTGTTGTTGTTGCTGTTGGCCTAGCTGCCCCCCACAGGAGTCAAAACCAAAGAAATTCCAATTAATGAAAATGCGAATAACAAAGACAAAGCAGGCCACACAATTCCCCTCCAAAGAGGGGGGATGGGGGAAAGTGGGGAAAGACAAAGTTTTTTTTATTTGTGGAATTATGCAAACAGCAGGTGTTTGTTTTTTTTTTATATTTTGCTTTTGTTTACGTTTAATTCAGTTGTTGTTGTTATTGACTCATTTAACTGTTTGATGACTTTTCACTGCAGTTGCCAATTTGGGGATCATTAGCAGGTGTTTGTCGCCCTTATTATTATGGCTTATTAAGGGGGCCAAAACAAAGGCCGCCCAAGAATTGGCCAAAGTGTAGAAAATTTAATTAACAGCCAAATTAAATACACTTTACCACAACGGACAGCCGCCAGCAGCCAATTTTCAAATCAACACCAACCCAAAACCTAACCCACCCCCCGCGCCCAGCGGCCCAAGCCACCCGCAACGAGGCGGCCAGTGGCACTTTGTGGTTGTTGGCCTTTTTTGATTGTTGTTGTTGTTGTTGGTGCGTCGGAAGTTGTCGCCGGCAGTCAACAAACCATAACGCACATCCAACGGTACTTTTTCAGAACTGAAAAACATTTAACGCCGCTTTGACTGTTGTTGTTGTTGTTATTGTTGTTGTTGTTGGAGCTGCTGCTGTTTGCATATTAATACATTTAAAGAATTCATTAAAATTTTGTTGTTGAACGCTCAACAAATTAGCCAAAGCCAGACAAGTCCCAAAGAAATGGGCAACAAGCCAAGAAATATTCATAAGCCTGGCCTACAAACATCTTTTTTCTTTGTTTTTTTTGGTTTTTGTGGGTAGCTGCATAATTTTTCAATTTAAAAAGATTACGTTTAGAACTTTGGCGTATGGATTAACTGGGCTAACAGAAATAAAACGAAGCATTTTAAATTGGAAAATTAAGAAAGCGGCAAAAGAAAATTCTTTGAAATTTGTTATAAAAATTGTTAATTAAATTTTTATAATTTTTATGATTTTAAAATAATTTTAATTTTAATTTTTTAAAAACTTTTAACTACAATTTTTATATTCTTTTTTAGCCAACTTTTATTACGCTGCCTTTTATATAATTTTTATGCTCCGTTCTTTAGTTAGCCTCAATTTTTCCAACGGGTTTTGTGCTTGTCTTTGGTCTCATTAGCCAATCGCTTGATTTAATCGATCATAACTATTTCTAGTTTATCGATAATCTCGCATCCGATAAGCATGTGGCGAACACAGCCGTTTTTCAATTTTCCTTGGCCATAAGCTGTCAATTTTATGGCCAAAAACGGCGCTTGGCTTTATGAGTTTCAACACCCAAAACAGCGCGAGGACCTCGCACATACAACTGGCCGCCCCGCTCCGCTGCCACCCCCTGCCTCCCCTTTATCCTCCATCGCACATTGCGACGCACTAAAAGAAAATTTATGTTGATGATTTTGTGTGGCCCGTCGACGGCATCGCGAGACGCCAAAATCGTGGCCAACATCAGGCTAGAGCCGCGGGCGCACGCAGACACACAGTCAAATTGGAGTTGCAGCCAGCAGACAATGCCGGCCACAAGTTACAGCAGCAACAGCAACAGCAGCAGCAACAACAGCAGCAGCAGCAACATCGGCTGCGGTCATCGCACTGCCCACCCAAAAAGGCGGCACTAAATTGCTCGAATGCCGTTAGAACAATAATTGCGCACACACCAGCACACACACACACACGCACACACACACACACACACACACACACACACATATTGATTGTTGCGCGCAGATAGAAACGCCGCCAATTTATTGAGTTGTAAAATTGCAAGGAGACGGCACACAATGCGGCAACATATTAAAAATAAATAAATTTAAAAAAAATACCAAAAAAAATATTAGCCCCGCCCCCCATCGTCTAACGCTCATTAGTTCTGCCCGCACACTCCCCCAGCGCCCGTTCAGACTAATTGCACACATAAATAAGCTGAATTCACACGAAAGAGTTTTTTTTTCTGTTGTTGCTGCTGTTGCTGTTGCTGTTGCTGGGGACAGTGACGAATGCCGCTTCCTTATTGCAAGGTCAGTTTGTCCTCGTCTTGGCCTTAACTTCCTGGCTGCCTGCTGCTGCATTGATTGATGCACTGCCAGCTGCCGTTAGCTGATTTTAGCCAACTTTCAGACGACGGCCAAAAAGCACTTCACACCAAATTGGCTTCTAATCTGCAAACGGGCTGCCAACCGAAAATGGCCAACGAACTGAGTCGCCGGCCTTAACAATTTTTGTCAATAATCGTAAATTAATGAAATGCAACAACAAAATGCCACACGCCAAGCAAACAAACAAATGCCGACAACGACAACAACAGCAACAACAACAGGTCAAATAAATGTGGTCAAGACGAAAATGAATACCCTTTCTTAAAGGTTTAGATGTAGATATAGATATAGATATAGATATAGATATAGATATAGATATAGATATAGATATAGATATAGATATAGATATAGATATAG
>SCDT01002259.1:0-13695 GCA_004143765.1 Drosophila melanica | reverse complement strand
GGGGGTGGGGGTGGGGTGCGGGTGCGGGTGTGAACAGGGTATGCGTGTTAAGTTTACAATTATGGGACCCATCGATCCCATACCCACAACCTGACATAGTGGCAAATGGGCTTTTCGCGTCAGCCCCTGCTCGTCTCTGGGCTGGCCTGTCCCCTTTTGGGGTCACCCCCTTGAGGTGCTCCTTCGAGCAGCCCCTGTAAGTGTCAATACAATCACTCACAGTTAAAAGCGCAATTAAAGACACAAACTGAGCGAAAGTGCCAACTCAATGTGAAGGGGAAAGGGGGCGCTGATGCGCTGGCCCTAAAAAACCACAAAGCCGAGCAGCAAACATGAAGCCTGCCCAATGAGCAAACGAAACTCACAAAGTTTCTACCTAATGAAAATGCTGAGGCCCAATAAGTGCGAACAAATTCTGGTTAGAGAAGGGAAGAAGAAGTACTGATGTTAAAAAAATCAATGTAATTATGAAGCGATATTGCAAGCAACGATTTTCTCAAATTTTACCTTTATAATCCTATAAATTTCCTATTAACATCGTTAGTTATTAAATGTGTAAGTTAATTACTAACTAAAGCGAGTTGCTTAAAAAGTAATTAACACTTAATATCTCCGCATGAGTCGACTAAATATTAAGTCAGATTAGCGGATATATCGAGTAACTCAATTATTAATATTAGCATAAAATATCTATTTTGGGTTTGTCTTTGCCTTAAATTTGATTCTTAATGAACTTTCAGAAAAA
Source organism: Drosophila melanica (assembly GCA_004143765.1). NCBI lineage: Eukaryota > Metazoa > Arthropoda > Insecta > Diptera > Drosophilidae > Drosophila > Drosophila melanica. Next base: position 12,950 of record SCDT01002259.1, on the reverse strand, counting down.
ACAAAACAAATTTATACAGATTTAAAGGCAGTAAAATTAAATGAAATTTTATAGTAATTTAATTTGGAGTATTTAATTAAATCTGTACAAACACTTATTGATAACTGCAAGTATTTAATTAGACATGCCTTAATATTTGAGCCAATCTTCTAACCAAGCACACACTTTGCCATTGCTTAGTTCAAAGCGAGACACAACAAAGTCAATGGCATCTAAATGACCTCAAATTAAGTTAACAATGTGGAGAGCCAGCGATACGGACGGTATTTTATGGGTTAAAATGAGGGTGGCTCAAAGGTATCATTTTCGTGTTGCATGTTTTAATTGGTGTGTTGGGCCAAGCTAGTGCATTAGATTGATGCCATTTTGCTTGGCTGATTTATGGATGCAGAAGCTGGCAGTGTATTATGTGCAGTATGAAACTGTATTAAATAATGCTATTAAAATTAATTTGCATTTAATTAAATTTATGTTGCAAATTGTCGCACGATTCTAACAGCGGTAAATGGCAGCAGGAACGGCGACGGCAACGACAGCAGCAACGGAAATAAGCAGCTTTGACATACGGCAAATGGATGCCATATAGAGCACACACACACACACGCAAACAAAGAAAGATACACACAAATACAAATACAAATACAAATACAAATACAAACGCAAATACAAATACAAATACAAATACAAGTGCTAACCTATAGATGTCGCATGTGGCGCACAGAGTAATAACATCAACCCACAGCAAAAACTCTAAGCGCTTAGACAGTGGGGTGGGGGGTTGGGGTTGGGGGTCGGAGGTCGGTAAGGAGGTTAGTGGAGCTGCCTGTGCGATTACAAAAACATCAACACTTAATATGTTTATTAAATTTGTTGCTACATCATTAGGCACTAGCAGCCATATAATGCGGCGCAAACACTTTGGCAAAAACACACAGCCATGGGGGGGAGTGTACCGTATGTGTGCGTGTGTGTGTGTGTGTGTGTGTGTGCGTGCTGCCTCGCAGCTTTAATACCCTACGCGCCATAAAACTTCTACTGAGGTAATTCAAACTTTGTGCAAATACATGTTACATTTGCCACTTGCTAGTAGCAACAAATACTCATAAAAAATATAAGTAGCTATATAGATCAACACACAAATATATATACACACACACACACACACACAGAAACTTGGCAACACAACCCGAATGGCAGCAACAAAAGGAAATTCAATTAATTATAAAAGGTTTCATGTTCAAATAAAATAATCAACGCTTTTAAATATTAAAATTGCAATTAAGCCAAATAAAAAAAAACCTTTAAAATTAAATTTAATTTCTATTGTTTTTTTTTGTTTAACAACAAACGAAACAAATATTTCTTTGGCAAATAATAATAATAAAATAATAAAAAATGGTAATAAGTAAAACGTGACAATATATTTATTGTATTTAATCAATAATTATTTGAATTTATTTTTAAAGAGCAGCTTGAAGTCTATAAAACTCTGCAGGCTTTTTTAGTTAGCAAAAGGCAATGCCCTACAAAAAGTGCTCGAGCTACACACACACACACACACACACACACACACACACACACACACGCACGCACGCAGATGCTGGCAACTGCTTTGTGTGCTTTGGGCCACTTTACATGGGCTTAACGATTGTTGTTTAGACGCAGTTACAGTTGCCTTGCAGCTGCACTCACTGTTACTCTTACCGGCCCCGGCAGTTCAAATGTACTCATTCGTACTGCATATGCATATAAATAAATGTGTGTGTGTGTGTGTCCTTATACTGCAAGCATGAGTACGTGCATGAGTTTGTGTGTGTGTGTGTGAGTGGAAAGAATTTCAAGCTTTAAAAAAGGTGCATTTGCCTAGTTTTCGGGGATCGGGCAGGTGTTGTGGTGGAAGGTGGCTTCAACGGGTGAGTTCCGTTTGGCGGTTTGTGGTTCTTCATGTTACCGTAACAAGTGCGTAAAGTTTGCAGCTGCTGCAAAGGTGCATCAAAAAGTTTATTTATTCGTTGCCGCTGCTGCAAAAGTTATGCGCATTATTAATAATGTGCAACGCGTTTTTCGCATAAATTTTAATGCTCATGATTATTATTGTGATAAGAACTCGTAAATTACATGGAAATATGCGGGTGTGCGTATTGATAAATCCCGTCGGCGTCGCCTGGTAGCAATTTACTAAGCCTGCTTTCTTTTTTTTCCATTCTCTTCTCTGCAGGCAACCCGAACGGGCCAACTGACTTGGCGCCGACCCAAGCACCAACAACTAAGTCAGGCCAACAAAGCCACCAAATTGTGGTTGGCAGCAACACCACAATCAGCACCATACTTGCCACGCCCACTCACGGCCCTTACAGCGCCGATGAGCGGGCGTTAACCATCTCGAGGCCACCGAAGGCGGGCAGATACGCGCGGCAGGCGGAAGAGGAGGATCAGGTGGACCGCTGCAGGCTATTTGTGGAGGGCGATCCCACCAAGAACGAGCTCTACAGCCCCGAATATCCCAATTTATATCCGAAGAACATTAATTGCACGAGAGTGATAACAGGTGAGTCATTTAAATGTGAACAAAATGCAAAAAAAAAAACAACACAAAATACAAGAAAAGAAAGTATAAATTTATTTCATTAAAGAAAAAATACCATAAATGAACATTGAATACTTTTACAGACAAAAAAGGCTACATTTTCATTCAAAAATATTTTTATACTTTAAAATATTATTATTTAATATATATAGTTAAACTTTAATTGTTAAGGTTAACTTTTGTTTATATACAAATTGTGGATTGACTGGCACATACATACACTGACTGAATCAGATTTTATTTACGTTTTGAGAGCACACATTGGAACTATTTATCTGAAAAGCATAGCCTATGCAGAAACTGTTTATAAGTTTGTAAGATTCGAATGGGCGAGGCATTGAAAAGTTTTTCTTTATTTATCAATAGCGATATGAGTAAATAGAATACTCGTTGCAATCCATAATGATTACTGAGTCCAAACATGCCGCAATATGCGAGCTGCCTGCAGGCAATAGCTCGAATAGTTTGATGCAAGCCAATTCCCAGCCAACTTCCTGTGTGGCATGTGGCATGTGAGTGCCGCGGAGTGCGTGCATTTAGTCGATGGGCATAAAGGGGGTAATAGGGGATCGTAAAAGTTATATAGCACTTTGCTGGCGGCGCTATTTACTGCAAATAATTGCAAGTTCAAGCCAAAATGCAGTGCGCAAAAACCATTGTGTTGACATTTCAGACGTCAGTCAGTCAGCCAGTTTGGAGTCAAGACTGGGACCGGGACTGAAGCTGCTAACGCTTCCTATTAAAAGCGTTAGCGTGTTACCCCGATGGCCTCTAAATGCGATTTGGATTTGCGCTGAGATTGAGTTTGGGGCTGGGCTGTGTTATTGCGAGAGGCAGTCGTCATATTTGCGCTGGTTGCGCTTCACTGGCTTTTGGCTTGACGCTTATCGGTAAACAGGGCCAAAATCATTTGTCAGTTAAGACAAAATGCGAACAACATGGCTGCAAGCCCAGCAGCCCAGATAAAACCTAAAGCGTATGAAATGATTGACTTTCCATAGGCACGCATCAGCGGATACCATCATCGGATACAGTATCTGCATCTCAGCGAGTAACTCGATGTGTTTGTATGTGTGTGTGTATCTTGTATTAACTTTACATATGTGCGTTAGCTTAGACAGACAGCCAGATAGATAGACAGAAAGATAGGCCGATTGCGATGGGGAGAGGCAGGTTTATTTGCATAACAATATGTGCGGCCGGGCGATAGACAGGAGACAGGAGACAGGAGACAGGAGAGTTAGTTGAAGAGGATGAGACTTTGGACCTCCAATTGGATTTATACGATTTGCCTGCTTGCTGCTGGTGGCTGCTTTCAGTTGCCTGTTAAGCGTTTGCATTAGTAACAAGCACATACACACACACATACAGATATGTGCATGTGTGTGTGGTATTCCATTCATTCATCTTTGTCTGCAAGCGTTAAAGACACACAACTTATCTGCTATGTACATCAATTACTGTTTACCCATTCATCTTAACTTTGACTACCACCCATATCAAATATTTGAAAAAAGAACATTGTTGAAAAAAAAAAAAACTCTCCAGCCACAATTAGGATCAATTATAAAAACACCAAAGAAATTACAATATATACAAAGTAAGTCACTAAACTTGTGAGGAGCTCGAATCATTTCCAAAAACAAAATGAAATAGAAATGCAATTACATTATTCAGCAATGCTGGCGTAGCATAACAAACATTTTGGCCAAAGAGCTTATGGGCATATCGAACTGCGAAACTGCAATTACGCACATATCGAGAGCCACTATCGACATCGACATCGGCTTTGGAATTTGGATCTGGGCTGCATATGAAACGGCACAGGTAGTTCGTTCTTCAGTAAATGATGAGTTTTGTGGCCAGTTTTCCATTTGGCCCTCAATTTGTGTAAGCTGCGTGCCATGGCAATGCTATTCAAAGGCCCAAATTGCGGTCTCTATATACACCGAGTCCATCTGCCTGCCGACTTTCTTTCATTTGGCTTTCTTTTAGTTTGTGTCAAGGCCAATCAAATTGAAAATCCCCCACTCGCATTCACAGCCATCGCAAACATGGCATTTGTTTGGCCACACTCCTAGTGACTTACTCTTTCATTACAGCTCTATGATGTCATGTATACTATAGCCTGGCCCGGTGTGGTTAACGCTAGTTGCACGTCTCCTTTATACCTCCATGTGTGTGTGTGTGTGTGTGTGTGTGTGTGTGTGTTTCTTTCATTGATGCGTCCTAGTCGTTGTCAGCCATTTATCTCATCTGCATGCTCGACTCAGCGCATCTCAGCCGGCGCCGACTTCACAAGGCCGAAATGTGTAAGCCACAGCAGAAGAGAAAATAAAACAGATTTCTTACAAAAATCATATAAACAACCGTGCTCAGCTTTGAGACAAGCTTTGTCTGTCTCCATGGCAATAACTTTTGCAGTTTTAATTATAATAATAAATATATAATTAAGTTCTACGGTTCATTTTCAAGCTAGTACGATTTCACTGAGTTATATTTTTTTTTTCTATTTTTTGAACTTTACAATTAGTTTGTACATTTTGTTTTTTGTTTTATCAACTTTTATAATATGCAACTCTGCATATTTCCTCACTAGAAACTAATATGAACTTGTGTATGTTTTCACTTTATTGCAATGTTGCGAGAACTGCGTTTCCGTTGTAAATAATGCAAAGACTTTTAGTTTGGCTGGCAGATAGGCTTTAATTTGATTGGCATTGGGCCAATATAAATAAATAAATAAACATGTTGCGCTTCCCTTCTTAGATTTCTAACTAATCTCGTAAACTGATCTGATTTGCCTCTAATTACAGCGCCGAAGGGACAAATCATACGGCTGGACTTTCGCAACTCGTTTAATATTGAGGCCAAGGAGGAGTGTAAATTTGATTTTCTTGAAGTAAGTAAGTCTTGCAATGTCCCAACAGCAACAACAACAACAACAAACAGGCACATCTAGTGCCAACAGAAAAATTATTTGCATTATATATACAACTTTGTTGCTGGCCAACAACAGCTAAACAAAACTTGCCCGGTTACTTGCAAAAAAAACAAAAATAAAAATAAATAAAATAACAAAATAACTTTTCAAATTGTTGCCTTAACTGTATATACAGCGTCCAGTGGAGAAACCTTTGCAATTTTTGTGTATATACCCCCGTTCATATTTGCCAGGCAATTTTTACACAACATTTCTCCTGTCCCGCCAAAGTTTTAATTGAAAGTTGACGTTGGGCAGCTATCCGCCGATTGTTGCAGCTGCTGCCCCACACGTCGTATGCGCAACGTCATTCAAGGGGCAACTTCGCAGAGGCCTGTCCCAAGACTTGACAAAAACTGACTGCAAACTAACCTGAAAGGCTTAACGACACTTCATCTGTGTTTATAGTTGACGCTGGCAGCACATTATCTGCAGGCCAATGATTAAGAAAGAATTTCGTAATTGGAGCAACAACTTGTTTATGCAAAGAGTGAATCGAGTTATTCTGTCCGTCTGCGGCAAAAAACTAATTAAAATAGCATTAGGCGCTGTGGTGGCGACTCTTATATATGTTAATATTTATAAAGATATTTACGACACTTACCCGTTCCCGTTTGGCCTTTGTGGCATATTATCCGGTTGGCGTTCCGTCCGATAATCGGCTAATTAAGTCATCAACTAACTGAATTATGTGTGAACGCACAGCATGATTCAGCAATTTTGTGTGCTCTTCAGTGTATTTAATTTTTAATTGAATAGCCAATTATCCATCTATTATCTTCAAATTCCATTAGGAGCACGAGCTATTATAATAATAATTATGATTTTCATTGCATAAATCTTGTTAAACTCGTCGTGAAAGCGAGCGCACTCGCTGGCCAATATTTAATTAATGTTGAACATAATACAACATAATCACTGGAATTGTTGCATTAACGAACAAAGATAAACCATTTTAATTCACAATATTTGGTGAGCTTATCGGTAAATCTAATTCCATTATTAAATGATATGAAAATGAAATTCTCCATTTCATTTCTTTTCACTGAATCTGTTCATTTATTATTAAGTTGACAAGCGACACACAATTTAAGTGCTGCCACATAGCAATGCAATTGTTGTTGTGTTGGCAACTCTAAAATTGAGTGTTGCCATATTAACGCCCCAACAAAAGGAATTCAAATTGATATAGACAACGCCTTTTTTTAAATGAACTCAATAAAAATGAAGACTACACACTTGAAATTGACTTTTACATAATTTTTGAGTTAGCAAATTGTATCTAGATACTCGATACTCTAGATAACTCGATGCTGATGCTGGCTGCTGGCTTGTGTTCAGTTAATCATTTGGCAGCTTCCTTTCTAAACCTTTGGCTGGGTTTTTTTTTAGATACGCGACGGCCAATACGGTTTCTCGACGCTGATTGGGAAATTCTGTGGCACAAATTTCCCACCGGAAATCACCTCAAAGGAACGGTATCTGTGGCTGCATTTTCATTCGGACGACACAATCGAGTACTCGGGCTTCAGTGCCGTGTACGAGTACCTGGATCGCAACCGGGAGGCGCCCAGCACGGACCTCAACTGCACCATCGAAAAGGATGGCTTCGAGGGATTCATCAACTCAACGGATGTGCCCGCTGACATTAGGGAGCAGGTGATACGCGATAAGATTGCACTCGATTGCATATGGCGCATTCAGGTGAAGGACAACTGGAAGGTGGGTGTGGCTCCATTTGAATCCAATAAGTTCAACATTCGACAATTGTTTCTTTGCTTTTGCAGATATTTTTGAAATTTTTGGACTTTCATTTAAGCAAGCCGAACGACTGTGAGACGAACTTTTTGGATATATTCCCACAGCAGACAGTTATGCCATTAAGGTAAGAGTTAAAAGTTGTCCCAGCGCTGGATGCTGCTCTAGACGCTGGTGTCGGTGGCGTATACGCAACGTCGTCCCACAAACCAATTTCCGCTTAACGAATGCGCCACAATGTGAAGTCAGCCAAAAAACGTATTGTAACGCTGTAAAGATCAAAGCATGTAAAGCAAAATTTCAATTTATTACCGGCTAAAGTAAATTGTATGACAGCGGAAGTTGCGGCGGCGCCTTTGACTCGTCCAACTGGAATTGTTTTGTGCCACCAACCGGCGGCAGCCCATCTTCCATATCCCCATTTGCCATGTGCCATGTGCCATTCAGGCGCATCCCTCCTTCAACACGCCAACAAATTTCCACTTGTTGCTGTGCCTCTCTCCCAGCTCTCTCTTTCTCTCTCTCTCTCCCCAACCCAAGTGCAGCTCTCCTGCAATGTCATTTGATTTTAAAGTCTGTTCTCTCGTGTTCAGGCTTTTGTGCACACTGATGGGACTAACGACGCCGACCTCGACGCCGACGGCGACGTCGACGTCAGCGTCGCAGCCAACAGCAATGACAGCACCACTCAAAATGATTGACTGGCCGTCTAGAGCGAGACGTCTGCCTAGTCAGCCAGGCCCATTGAGTCGCTGTTATTTATGTGCCTGAGCACATTTAACACATTCTCTAATCAATATAAGTTTACAAGTATATCGGATATTGAAACTAAATAAGTGATCAGTCTTATTTTAGAAACCAGAAAGAGCATTTGATTTTCGTAATCTATTTAAATGTGCCTGAGCACTTTTAACACATTCTCTAATCAATATAAGTTTGTAATTGTATTGAAACAAACTTATTTTAAAGTCCGCTTTTATTGACTCGAGTAATCCACAACAAGTAAAGTTTGTTTTTTTTCCACTGCCATTGCCAATGTCGTTGGCAACTCGGTTTCTATTTAAAATCAGTTTTTGTAATGCGTTGGCCACATTGCAATATATTCACTATCTGTTCACTCTTGCAGATGGCTTTATTTGCCACGATGTGGTCAGATGCGTTGTTAAGATTGAGGTATTAAATAAATGAAATGGATATGAGCCGTTAATAATCAAGTGGCAACTGAATGCCAGTTTATTCAATTTTAATTGTGCGGCTGGTTTGTGTTAATTATAGTATAAATAAAGGCACATTTGACTCAATGGAGGCAAAACAAATGAAAGTACTTGTAAAGTGATTGTTGACAATTTTAATATTTATTATACGCATCAAAAAAAGACATTTCGTTAAATTGTGATTGCGCAATTTAAAGGCTTAAAACAAATTGAAAGCGTTTTTATACTTCAGGCATTTTGATTGTGTCCTTTGCTTTAATTCTTTATCTCTTTTGTTTCTCCCCCCTTTTTTTGCAGAGTGAAAAACTTTTGCGGATCTGCGGGCGAGAGTATTACGGCGGAGTCGAACATTCTGCACATGCGATTTTATGCGGAACAAAGTGCGATTAATTCCACGTTCGCCATTTTATACTCGGCGTTCCGGGACCGCGGATCGGGAAGTAAGTTTACAAATGAAACTAGGCAAATCCAGAACTCGTCGACGGCATGACTATGACTGTGATGATGGTGGCGGTGCTGCTGGTGGCAAATCCTTCAAACTTGCCGCACGTGCGTGAACGGAATGTCTCGAAAGTGAGCAGCAGGAGCGCGAGCGCAGGACAATGCAATGGGACAAAGCTTTTGCAATCCCATGCTAAGCTTACGCTATCCCCAAGCCGTACAAACACCGCAAACGAATGGCTTTTGAATGGCTTTTTGGGCGGCTTTTAGCTGGGTTTTTTCTTTTTTCGGTCTGTGTTGGCCATTTCGGTCGAGCCTGCGATGGCAGTCGGTGTCAACAACTGTCTCTGGTCCTTGTCTATGCGCTTGTCAGGCTAACTACTTATGTATCTGGCTGTTGTCTATCCAGGGGCATTTGCCGCCTCGCTGTTTGTTTGCTACCCACTTTGGCGTGATTGCCGCCTGTAGCCAAAGGCTAAGCACTTCTTTGTCATTCAGCGATTGTCCTTTGTTGCCTGCCATTGTTTGGCATTTTACAGTTAACAACTTTTAAGCCCAACTAGCCAAGGCTACCAATTGTTAGCCAACCATAACAGAGACCGAACAACACTGAACACTGACAGCGACAGGGGGCCAAAACAGTTACTGCGGCTTTGGCGGAATTTTACTTTTAGCTGCCAATTGCCGAGACGCCACAATAATTATTGTTGCAGGACAGACACTGTCTCAGATTATGTGTATTCGCCTTGTGAAAGGCATTCGAAATTCATTCAGCAACGCTTATCGCTTTCTGATTCCCCATCACTTGGAGACGATGAAGCCAAGAAAAAATCTCCTGGGAAATACATTTACATTAGTGCAAAGCGAACGAAAACAATACCTAAACTTAACCGTTCTCAAATTCTCACTCTAAAGGTTAAACACACGACAAAAATATCTAACAGAATCGTTAAGATAGATTAAGATAGAATAGAGAACAATTTACAGCGACATTAAAGATGACAAACGCTATACAAAATTAATAGCACAAATGCCATTTTTTAAGCCAAATTCTGTTGACAAGTTTCCGTCCATTTATTGAAGCCTGGTTACTTCACTATGAACAGAGTATTGCAAAGTCGGTTGTGATTGACTTTAAAGTTTTTAACCAATCTTTTAATCTGTATCTTTGCTTTATAAAACAGCCTGTGCCGAAGACGAGTACGATTGCGAGGATGCGACCTGCATAAACCTCGATTTAAAATGCAATGGTCGAGATAACTGTAAATTTCGTTGGGACGAGGAGAGTTGCAAGGTAAGTGAGAAATCAAGAAGCAAACTTTTAGAGTATTAAATCCACCCACAAATAGAAAAACTCCGAATGCTGAGCATTTTCCTAACCAAACTTCGTACATGCATCTAATTATAGGCAAACGAATCTTTTAACCATGCTCACACAGACACACAAACACACACACACACACACACACACAGATATACACGGACGCAAACAGAAAGTTGGCCAAATAAGTTTTGTTGCCAGATTCTGAGGTTTCAGGCGTTGTGCCTGTGTTGTCACCGCTTATTTTTGTTTGTGTGTTGTGTGTATTTTTTTATTCGCTTTTTTTTATATTTTTATGCTGTTTCAGCAATTGTGTTAGATGATTAGATTTGATAAAGCTAACAAAAACAAATGTGTGGCGAACTTCGCAGCTCCGAACAATGCCCTTTCTTTGACTGTGTCTCTTTTGTGACTCATTCAAGTTAAAAGCGGTCAAACCGCAAAATAGTTTGCATTTCTTGGGGTTTTATTGCCCCTGAAATCTTGTTGCTATCGTTAAACTCAGCTAATTGCTCAACACAAGCGCACGTACAGCAAAAGTTGGTAGAAATTGAGCTTATTATACGACTTATCAGATTTGAATACTTTTGTTCAGTTTAAAAGTCAATCTATAGATCAGTAAGACTAGTTTCGTAAGTCTTCCCATTCCGATATAATAAAAATATTGCAAACATTGTAAAATAATTTCGGCACATTTATTTTGCAACATGAGATTTATCTGCTAATTAGCTTATCTAATTATTAATTAGAAGATTACAGTAAATAAAAGCTAAAATTTGCATTGAATTTGGACAGAGAACATGTCAAAGTTTGATGCCGCTAATTTATGTATCGATAATAATGTGATTAAATTACAAAATAAATCGGATTTTTAGGCCACTTGCTTCGTAATTGGGCCAATCAAAAGCTCAATCGAGCGCGTAAACAATTTATATTTGTTTAATTGGCTCACAGTTAAATAAGCGTACAACTTTTTCTAATTTCGGTCACGGAGCCAGCTTCAAAATAGCCAGCGAGCCAGTTTCATCGACAGCCACACCGCCAAAATGTGCTCGTGTGTGCATCTGGGTTAGATGAAAGTTTTGGCCAAAAACCGTACGCATAATTATTATGTAATTTTGTAGCTTTGCTGCACATATTCGCAACAAGTAACCATCAAAAATGAACATGATGCAAACTGGTCGCCAGCGTTTTCATATTGCTCATTACTCATAATGCGAGCTCCCTATTCGGGCGTTGTTTTTTTTGTTTTCTGATAAATAATTACGGTTTCATACTTGTTAGCGTTGGCCATTTTCGATGTTTTGAATTACCATTAATGAATGCATGAAACAGGGTTTTGGCAAATTTAAACATTGACCACAATTTGCCATCAAAGTTCGCATAAAATAAATAAATAAATACTTTTACAAAACTAAACACCAGCTAACTAAAACTAAAACCAATTTTAGATATGGTATAACTATTATATATATATAACTTTATATTAATCTCTCAATTTTACACTTTACTGTTTGTTTCACAGCAAGAAAAGCCCGGCCCAACTGAGCATGTGGTCATAATTATCATTGTATTCGGCCTAATACTTGGCGGCATGGTGATAACATTTTTTGTCAACTGCATCCGGAAGATCATACGGGACCAGAAGATTATACGCGTAAGTATCGTAAAATTGCTTGATTGTATTTAGGCAGCCCAGAACGCGCGTTCCAAGTGACCCATTTGCCCGAAACGTGTCTTTGCCTCTCAAGCCTGTATATTTGCCTTGTTCGTACTCTAAACTCACGCCCTCTTGCTTGCTGTGCTTGCCCTGCTCGCTCTTGACACTAACCTTCCCCCACCTCCCCACTCTACCTGAACCCCCCCTTTGCATTCTGTGGCAAACAAAGGACAGCCTTTAGTTTAGTCCATGTGAGTAGTGCTTAAATGCTTAATTCATAAAATTGCATTGATTTGGCCAGTTGGCAGCGCATATCGGGGAATTCTTTTATAATGTGCAACGTCCACCAACACACATGCATATGCAATGCACGCATACAAAACATGCACACACACACACACACAAATGAACAAAAGCAAACAATTTACAAAATTTTAATGTATGTAATTGTAGAAATTTTTAGTTTATCCAGCTGACCAGATATGCAAAATGTAACCAAAACAAAATTCCCTATGCTTAGTGAAGCTCAGTATATGTATGTGTATGTGTATCTGTACATGTGTGTGTGTGTGTGGATTTGTGCATTTGCAATGTGCGCTTGAAATTGTGCTATCATTTTTGCGGGTTGGCTTTTGTTCTCTCTTGCAATTGTTAAAAACCGAAAATTAGCAAAATTAAAAAATGTGCTTTAATTGAAAGTATTACAAGAAAATTACGTTAAAGCGACCACAGAATAAACAGTAAATTGCAAATATAAATATATGATTACATTTTGTAAACTTTATAAAAATATTGTAAATTGTTATCTGCATATATGTATTTATTTTTGGGCAGCATCAACAACAGTTGAATATTTATACTCGTTCACAAAGTGAAAAGAGTATATTTGTTTTGTGCAATGTCCGTCTTGCTGTCCGTCTGTCCGTCTGTCCGTATGAACGCAATTATTTTCGCCGCTATTGAAGCTAGAGACTTGAAATTTTGGA
>SCDT01002258.1:0-13695 GCA_004143765.1 Drosophila melanica | reverse complement strand
TTTATTATTATTATTATTATTATTATTATTATTATTATTATTATTATTATTATTATTATTATTATTATTATTATTATTATATTTACTATTTCAATAATGTAAGCGGTAATTCATAATTTGAGTGTTCTCAGGTACAGCCCAAGGTACACTCTATGGTACACCTGGATCAGTCTAATACCGCATTCAAGTTAGGGCTACTCATCTGGGTTTTCTACGCTTCAATCTGCTTCGATAGTTGAATTTTTTGCAAGTTAAGCGTCTGTTTTTGTTATCGATTGCAAAATGTTTGCAACTTTATTTCTACAGTCCCAAGATAATAATGACAGAAAACTACGTGGCTTTAGCCTCAATCGAAAATCCCCGGAATTAAAAAAAAAAACACTTTAAATCATCGCTCCAAATGCGGTCGTAGGCATTGCCAATTGATGCTCAGCTTGTGTTCTCATTGGTTTCCCGGCTGAAAGCGGATCAGGCCTTTTGAACTGACCGTTAAATATGAATCATTAAAAATATACATAACGGTATACATGTATAGAGCACGTAGCATAGTTCAAGAGCTGCACTCGATTTAAAAAACCTGCGTCGACTCGTTCATTGATAAAAAAATCACTTTGGTATCATTTCGTTAAGCTGAAGCATATTTTTTTTTTTTGTATTTTGAGCTCAGGCATTGAATTTCGAGTAACCACTTAAATGTGGAATTTTTTGGTGGAGCTATGACAGATAAAAAAAGATAGCTTGAAATGCTTGAGTAAAAAAAGTGATGCAGCATGTGAAATATGAATTTTTAATATGTGATGAGAGAATGTCAAATTGAATATTCAATTAGCATAAAATGCATAAATTATCAAGTAAGTGTGAACCATGAGTGTTAAGGTCGAGAAAGCCCGACTATGAGTTACACTGTAACATGGATAGGTGTATTCGTGCTTACTTCTTTACGAGCAAACGCAGACAATTAATTCTTATTATTGTTAATTCTTAATTCCGAATACGTTAACAGGTGTATTAATATTCTGGTCTGATCATAATAATATGCTCAAAAGGAACTTTGGTTTGAAATCGATAGTTATCGATTTCGCCGAACATTTTCCAAAAGTTTGCAATATACTTCAGACTTCACATCGCACATTTGACTTTTGTAGTATCTGAGATACTATATACCAAAAACCATGCTGCTAACCGATTGTTATCGATTATGACGTAAGCTATCGATAATTGAATATAAACTTTTTATTGCGTTTTATGTATTATGTTATGTTATTGTACTGGGTCAAAAAAATTAAATCGATATGTATCATTATTGGGGAAATGCAATCAGTATCGATTTTTGTGAAAAAAGCAAATATTATCTACATTCGGCTTAGAATAACTTAAATTACAAATTTACCCCATCGCAGTTATTGCTGATTATGAATACATATTTGCACACAACCTATAAGCACTTTCTTTTGCAAAAATGCAAATATTACGTATACGTAATATTGTGCTGGGCTGCTGGAAGGCGGTGTGCAGTGGGAATAGATGGCATTCTGTCTAAGGTAAATTAGATCTTAAAACACATTTGCTTGGTACACACAAGAAACAAGCACACATAGCACGTGACATATGCAATGGGCAAACCGCAGATGTCAATTCGTGTATTTACAAGATGCAAATGTACCTATGAATTTGGTCATGTGCAGGGGAAGGGCGCGAGGGGTGAAAGGGGGGAGGGGGTTGGGTCAGTGGTTCGTGTCCCGCAAGGAAATGCAATTGAACAATGCGCCAATCATTGTAAACAATTGCGACCGCGAGGCGGCCATGAAAATGAAATGAAAATCAGTTTTTGCTCAGCTCCAACATTAAATTGAATCAAATCAATTTCGCTTCATTGAATGTTTACCATTTGCCTCTTCGCAGCGTTCAACCCACACAGCCTTGCGAGGTCCTTGCAGCAGCTGTTGTTGTTGTTGCTGTTCTTACTGGTGTTTTTGGTGTTGTTTTCACGCGTTCTTTTTTTTTTTGTGGCCCGCATTCGAAATGGCAACCCGCGCATTGCCACGCCCCAACTACCTCGTTCCGCCCACCACAATGGTCTGCACGCCAATTGAAGAAATTGTTTTGTGCTTGGTCACGTCACGTCACGTCACATCATCTATATATCCCTCAGAATTCCCCCTGGCTTACTTCCTGCCCCGGCAATTATGAGCCATGCCAATTAGAGATCAAAGCTTCTCCGTTCAGACTCCACCCAAAAGGCGAACTTTGAAGCTAGAGGTGGTTTAACTAGTTTATTATCAAATCAACTGTGATTTATACTCTTTATATTTATGTATATGTGACGAGTAGCAGGAAACGAGACGTGTATATCCTATAAGCATATATATTCCTCATCAGTATCAACAGTTTGTCTGTCTGTGCAAACTGATCACTCAGTTTTAAAGTTGAAAAATTTTAATAGCTTTAATTTTATTTTATCATAGGAATTAATAGAAACACTAGTTTGTTTTTTAAGATATCCGAATTTTACTTTGCTATTAATAGTGGTACTATATAATATTACCAATATCGGATTATAAGATTATTCTAACTAACCTGGCAATTGAGAGTGTCCTAAGATAAAAGTAAAATATGGTATAGATATCTCTAAGAACAATCGAATGAAATCAAATGTTTTTGTAAAAACGTTGGCAAAAAATGCCAATTAATTATGGGATATAATCTTATATATATTATTATTTATAATACATTATTTAATTCATATTTAATTTATTTCACTTTTTTCTTTTTCATTGCTAAAACTTAATTTTGATAATCACTTCGATTGCATTTTATAAAACTTTTGTACATATATAACCCAAGTGCAACAGTTAGCCGAAACATACTGATTTCACCCACTGTCAAGACACTCTCGCTAAAAGTTAAGCAGCCTCGTTGAACCGAGCGACTTTAAATTGCAAATTTGTGAAGCTGTCTCTCAATAATTCGCTGCACTTGCATTTTGTTTAATTAACTGACGTACCTTTGCACAGTGCCGCAAACCGATAAAACTGAATTAAATAAAGACCCACATGTGCATTTTTTATCTATCTCTTACTTTCGCTCTCTCTCTCGCTCTCTCTCGCTGCACGTTGTTCGCTTTGCTACCTGCCACATTTCGAATCGTGACAATTATGAGACATTTCAATTAGAGTTGAGTCTTAACAGCGATCCGTTCAACTTTAACCATTGGATCAGGCATCACATGCCATCAGCCCGATAGCCCCCCCTTTTCGCCCAACCCCCCATCCCACGCTGCCGTGTTCTCTGACAGATATTCAACTGCTGCTGCCGCTGTGAAAAGTTTTTATTGAGCAACTAACTGTGAAATTAAATTGTGAATTAAAAGCTGCCACCATGGCCAAACAGCGATTACGAGCAACTGCAGTGGCTGGGGCAAAGGGGGGGGGGGCAAGCGGGTAAGTGGGTAAGCGGGTAAGTGGGCATGGGGAAAGGGGGTAAAGTGCAGGGTTTCATTCGCTGGGGACATGTCGTTAATGCCGCTCGCTGCATTTGTGTCGATAGGTTTGGGATTGGAATTGGGTTTGAGGGGATTGGCCAATGCCAAATGGCCGAAGAGCATTTCTTTAATGCTACCCAGTGCAACAAATCCTTCCCACTACCCACTTCCCCCCGTTCCCCCCGTCTGACTGCAGCAGTTGCTAGTTATGGCTGAGACATTCAACCGCATCGCAGCTTCTTTGGCTATTTGCAGTAAATTGAAAAAGTATTAAATCAATAAATAAAAGTTACGCACACACACACACACACACACACACACACACACACACACAGTTAAAAGCTGCGCAACGTGTAACTTTTTTATGCCCATTAAAAATGTTTAGAAAACGGGTAGAGGCATATTCGATCTTATATCATCTACAATTTGACTGCCAATTAATTTTTTGTCCAAAGTTGATCGATAACTGCATTTTCTTTATGACAATTCATATCGATTAAAACTAAGGTTTTTTTTAGCATATCCCAGAGACTTTTAGAAAATATAAAACAACACAATAATAAAGTATAATGAAAATGATCGATATTCCCAAAATCGATATCAATCGGTTTTTAGCCCGTATCATTAAAAGAACTAGAATTAAATTGTGGCAATACGTTGATAAGGCATATTTTAATCAATTGCTCGAATTCCTTGTGTCCGCGAAATCGATAACTATCGATTCCTTCGATCCTTTATATCAAGTTTTAAGAGCTAGAAATTTGTTGAATTTGTACAATTATAATTATAAAGTATTTCTAATTTCTTTAAAGTACTTTTCATTGGCTTGTGAGTGGCAACAGGGTATCTGCCATTCGGGCACACCCGACTAGCGCACTCTTACTTGCTTTCGGATGGTCTTTGACCTCCATGTGCCTGTGGGTGTGCGGCTGTGGATTATATCCTGCGCTTACGCTGCACATTTACACGGCCATGACGCACACCCACCCCACCCGATCATGCACCCATCCACCTCGCAGTCGGCCTCCCCACGTCCCCACAATCAGCACATTCGCATTGGCGGCGGCCATTTGGGGTTACACGCGGCGCGTGTTAATTACTCGGAACATTTTAAACGGCAACAGCAGCGACAGCGACCACCAGCAGCGAAATTTGTTGTATTGATTTAAAAGTGCAGCCGAATTCAATGTGTGTGTGTGTGTGTGTGTGTCCCAGTGTGTGGCCAGTGCGCGTCCAATGCGTTGTCCACCAGCGGCCCCCCCGTTGTCCAACTGGGCCAAAGCCAGTTGGCAATCAATGCAGCGAGGACTCAAAAACTGCAAGCGCAGCCAACATCAAAATCAGAACAACAAACCAATGCGACAACAACGACAACAACAATAGCAACAAGTAAAGGTGCTCCGGTCAAGAGTGCTGTGCTTAAAGATACCCTTTTATATTTTTACCCTGAAAATAAATATAGTTATATAAAATAGATTATTAAATATCTTGTCAATTACTTTGTTTTCAGTGTTAAACGTTTTTAAAATGACTGCAAAATTAATGCGGCACAAAACAAATAAAGCCATTTTCACTTTGTGAACAGGGTATTACCAGCACAATTATAGAAAACATTCAAAGCTTTGGAAAGTATATGCAAATATTGTTGATCAGTACGACGGGCTTAAAAGAGTATTTCACTTTTTTGCACTATTGCAAAGCAAAACCAAAAATGAATAAATAAAATAAATAAAAATTGGTGCTGGTTTGGCTCACAGCTCGAACCAATGCCCCAACTTTGGGTTCCATGATTTTTGACAGCAATAAACTCAGGTTTTTGCTGCGAATCTTCGTCTAATTTTATTTGTAAAATTTTTTATGGCAATTATTAGATTTTTTAATATTATATATAAAGTATATTGCTGAAAGTTTGAGCTGAGTACAGGGTATCCTGCAATGCTGTTACCTTCAGTACACGAAATAAAATTACAAGAGGCATATATGTATATTTATAGGTATAATATGGATCGACTTTATATCATCGTTTTGGCAGCTGCACACTCCGTGTTTTCCAGCTGTGTATTTTGATACCCTGCTCAGGCAATTTTATTGGGTCAGCAAGCGCTGTGGCCGCTGTGTCCGGTGGTTTCTGGTGGGTCAGCTACTAATTTGATAGTGGTTGCAATAGCTGCGCATCGTAAATACGAGCTGGCCCGACAGATTCTGGTGTCGCACAAGTTTTTGTGCCCTGTCAGGGATAAGGCAAAGATAATATCGCCGTTCAATGTGGCTAAGGATGTGGCCGTAAATCCCCAAAGTTCCGCCTACTTTCGCTCAATAGTCCATCTGCAGTTTATTAAAAGCGAATGTAAATTGTCGGGGGGCAATTTAATTAGCAGCAAATTCAACAATTTCCACACACACACACACAACCCGCTCGTTATTGTCACGATACAACAACAAAAAAAAAAACAAACTTTGGGACACTCTCTCTGTTTCTCTCTCTCTCTGTCTCCGTCTCCTTGTGTGGGTGTGTGGGGCTGTGGGTTGGCGGCTCAAAGTCAAAGGAACGTCCAACGGTTTTTATTAGAATCGTAAATAGTCTTTACGAGTTGTACGTGCCCAAAATTTGCAATAGGCCAACAATTCGCCCACCTCTGCCACTTTTCAGACAACAACAAATTATCGACCACGCCTGTTGTTGTTCTCGTTGTTTTTGTTGTTGTTTTTGTTGTTGCTGGCCTACGTTTCACAATCATAATCACCATAATCATTATCATAATCATTATCAAAGCAATGTTTATGTTCTCAGCTATTCACAATATCTCATTTGGTTTTTTCACGAGCATTTCAAAACCCTTCCAAGTGCACTTGCTGAAACTTTAAAACTCGTTTGCAGCACTTCGAGTGTTTCTGAATAGTTGGCTGTGCAACGAATGTGTTCATTTGAGTGATTCATTAATTTCGCTCAAGTTCCTTGTCAAATAATAGCTAACAAATAAGCTCAATAGAAGGCGACTATAATTGGATCGATCGGATCAACAAAAATCTTATGTTTACTTTTATATTCGGAGTAATATTTATTTTGACTACAGCAACTTTATTTTTATAAATATAATTACTTATTTATTTATTTTTAGCAATTTTTTGCACATATACAATTGCCTTTCAGTACATGAACTTACACTTTCAGCATTTTTCATGCACACAGGGTATTTTATTTCATATTTATTTATTTACTTATTATTTATTTTCATTGACTGCAACTTTAATAAAAATGCGCTTGAAGATATTTTACCTCTAAATTAAAAGCAAACAAATATATACAAAAAAATCGTTGTGTTTATGAACAATAATTTGAATGTTTTCATTTAAAATTGGGAAGATGAAACCAGTTGAACAAGGCTATTGATTCGTATCGTTTATCGTTCACGACGTGAAAAGAGTGTATTGAAAGTGTGCAATGTCCGTCTGTCCGTATGAACACTATTGAAGCTGAAGACTTGAAATTTTAAGTAAATAATTTGTAAAGGATTTTAGTGTGCGTGGCAAATCGATAACATAACACTTAAAATCGATAACTTGAACGCGTAAAGGTCTGTAAAGCGAATCCAATTATCAATTTGTTATTTAATAATCGACCGCATTTATTTAAAAATTCTTACATTTGCATTAAATTACTTTAAAGATTGATTATTATTTTATAACTTTTCTTTTATGTTTCTTTCAGGTTGAAGAAGTCTTGCAAGGTGAAATATAAACAGCAACACCGGGCAGACGTCGAAAATCGTAGTTTAAACTATACTTAAAGCCAATTGATAACAATGTCAAAAACATTTTTTTCAGGTTTCCGAGACGACTTTCAGTAAGTTTTTAATGCCTGACTTAAGGATATGTGTATAGTTCTGTATTGTAAATATATTTAAATACTACAAATAGTTTGAGTTAAAAAATTATAATATATATGTTATATGATATGTGATATTTGCTCTATCAGATCGGTGTTAAAAGAAATATTAATAAGTTTTAATTAGTATAGCAACTATTATTCAGAATATTAAAAAATCAATCAAATTCTCCTCTATTATTTTCGGGTGGAACTTTTGGGGTAATACCTAGTTTTTGTCCATAAAATGGCTTTAAATGACTATATCTTGGCCATTTCCAGTCCGATTTTGGAAAGATATATATCGTTCTGCTCTTAAAAGTCCATATAATCAATCTTCATTAAAAGTTGATTTTGACATAAATTGTGATGTTACCCCTTGTTAATTTTGTCAAAAATGGTCAAAATTTACAACTGGAATTTTTGAATGCCATTCGAAAGTCCTGATTCGTACGAGACTAAAAAGGTATATCTTTCGGAGATATGGCTTTATTTGCCCGAGATATGCGAGTTTTAGGTCTTAAAATGGCCTAAAATGACTATATCTTGGCCATTTGTAGTCCGATTTTGGAAAGATATATATCGTTTAGCTCGTAAAAGTCCATATAATCAATCTTCATTAAAAGTTTTGAATTTTAAAATTTTCGCGATTTTGACAAAAATTGTGATGTTACCCCTTGTTATTTTTGTCAAAAATGGTCAAAATGGTCAAAATTTACAACTGGAATTTTTGAATGCCATTTGAAAGTCCTGATTCGTATGAGAATAAAAAGGTATATCTTTCGCAGATATGGCTTTATTTACCTGAGATATGCGAGTTTTAGTTATTAAAATGGCATAAAATGACTATATCTTGGCCATTTGTAGTCCGATTTTGGAAAGATATATATCGTTTAGCTCTTAAAAGTCCATATTATTAATCTTCATTAAAAGTTTTGAATTTTAAAATTTTCGCGATTTTGACAAAAATTGTGATGTTACCCCTTGTTATATTTGTCAAAAATGGTCAAAATTTACAACTGGAATTTTTGAATGCCAATCGATAATTCGGATTCGTACAAGTCCAAAAATGTATTTCTTTCCACGATCGGGCCCAATTTGCCGGAGATATTGCCTTAATAATTTCCTAAACGACCTGCCACGGACCTGCAAGTTTTCAACGCAAATTCTGTCCAAACTACCAGGCGAACAGAAATCAGCAGCAGCCCAACATAAATTTGGCAGTGGAATAATTTCACTGCATACTTTTGCATGTGTCAAGAATAAGCAACAGCTGGTAATGGACAGAGGCGGTACTGTTAAAGCAGTACTGAGTATTTTTTGCATTGCATACTTTTGTGCTGACATAAAAAACCAACTCGACTTGAAGGTGTTTAAAATGCTTTTATTCGAAAAAAAGCTCTAACTCGGTCATATCCTTGCGGAATTTCAAAGGACTTGGTGCGTTAGATTTGCAAGGACCAACTTTATCAGTCTGCATGAAAAAATTATGGGGTCATCTAAGAATCGGATACTTGTAAAATTTCAGTGGCGGCAAGAAAACTGTCCGAAGATGGACTCGCATGTTTTCAACTTAAATTCTGCCCAAAGTACCAGGAGAAAAGAAATCAGAAGCAGCCCGACGTAAATTTGGCAGGCGAATAATGTGACTGTATGCTTGTAGCAGCTACATTTTCGGCAACACGAATAAACATTGCATACTTTTGCATTCTACAATAATAAGTAACAGCTGTAAGTTAACAGAGAGATTGCGAATTATTTATCAGTGCATACTTTTGTGCTGACATGAAAAACCAACTCGACTGTTATGATTTTTAAAAATGGCTCTTTTTTTGGCTATAAAAAAAAACCGATCACAGACTCAAATAACTCAATAGAATCGATCGCATTACAAAAATTAATAAATAAATATAAAATATTGACAGAGTGCGTATGGTTAAAGCTTATGTAAATGTATTTTACTTAAGTTATTCCATATTTTTAAGAGAGATTTTGTTAATGTTGCCTGTTAAACAAGCAAGTTCTGCTGTTTCAATTTCTGTCCCACCCGTTTGATTCAATTTGGTTCGGTTCAAACCAGGTTTGTAGACTTCATAAAAACTGGGGTGAATATGAAGTGAGTGGAACAGCGACGAATGAAATAGCGTCATATTTGTCGTTGTGGTAAATGCAGAAATAAAGCACTCTGGCCACAGGTCACTTTCTTGACAAGTGCCTGATGGTTTCTCATATATTTACAGTTTGCGGGTGCTGAATTATTGTTGTTGTTGTTGCAGCACACACACACACACAAAAACACATACACTCACATAAAAGTGTAAATATTTATTGCATTAAATAACGAAAACAAACAGCGTTTTGACATTTTAATTGAATAAAACCGTTTTGTGGTCTTTTAAGGATTATTTCATGGCCAACAGATGCGTGGCGCTACCACACACATAAGTACTTAAATATATGCACATGTGTGTGTGAGTGTGTGTGCATCGTCCAGCTGTTGTCCAAATGCATCCATGGAATGAATTGAATAGCGTTTGTGTTTGCGCAGCAAGGTGAAAACAGGCGCAGACACAAACCAGCTGCCCATTTGTGAAATTTTCGGCCAGACAGGTGAGCAGACTCGTTAGAGGGATAGAGATAGAGAGAGAGAGAGAGGGAGGGGTGGGGAGAGAGGTGTGCACTGTGTTGGTTACCAAGAGCTATACATACAGGTATTTGTTGTATAAATGGCAGCTACAAGCATGCATCACATTATGTATAAATAAATACTCAGTTTGTTTTCATATAGAACAATGAAGGACATCAGCATGACTTGCACATACCCTGTGATTAGAATCGATTAGGCTAGATTATATTATATTATATATATATCTTACCAATGCTGCTGTCATATTTCTATTTATTATAAATATTTTTATATATATACGATCTAGAGTATTGTTAATGTGTGGGATATACAAATATGCATATATATATTGTACTTACCTCAGATACTTTTCTAAAACACTGAAACCGATCAGAAATATATTTAACCAATTTTTAATTGATTTATAGCTTTTTATTAGATATATAAATATATTATATTTATGTGCCATATTGTGCATAAATTTCCATAGTATTATGAAGCCCTTTTTCGGCGCATTTGCTGTTTACAGGGTATAACGAATGCACCGATGTGTGTTTACCTGCGAATGTGAATACGAATGTGAGTGTGAATGCGAGTGTGAATGTAAATGTGAATGCGAGTACATGCCTCGGCGCCCAAACTAAACACACTCGAGCAGCGGCGCAAGCAGCAGCGCTTTTGGCCACGCCCAATGTTTGCCCCGCTCCACAAATGAAACCACTGCAATTGTGGTGCTCCGTGGTGCTCCGTGTTGCTCGGTGGTGCTCGCTGCTCTGTGTCCTTTGTCAGCTGATTTGCATTTAATTGCAGCAGTTCGCCTTTTTTTTAATATATTGTTTTTTTTTTTTTGGGCGTGGCGTTGCATCAAAGTAGCTTTTTGTGCTTGATAGATAAGTATATACACTTGGAGAAACATTTTTGAACTTTAATTTTGCTATCTATTCTATATTAAAAGGCTTTAATTTTAATTTTTAAAATTATTATTATTAGGTTTAAAATAAAGTGTAGATTTCTATTCAGAACATTTTACGTGTTTTTTTAGCTACGAGAATTCTTCAAATAGTTATTTAGAAAATAAGTTTTTGCTTAAAAATATTTCTCAAATAAAATTGAGGGCAGAAAATGTAAGAAATCTAAGCCGCTGGAACATCGTCTTTTTCTGAGTGTACATCTACATTATATATATATATATGTATGTTTGGTATATATATTCTGTACACATTATATGTGTATGTGTTTGCCCACTGTGCAGTGTCCTTCGTTGTCCACTGTTTATTGTTGTTGCTGTTGTTGTTGTCGCTTAAGCTGCTTTAAATTTATTGGTGTGCACAGTTAAAGCGATTTCGTTTTGTATTTTTCATTGATGCCAAATGCAGTTAGGCTGCTCTCGACACCCGACGCCCGCTCCCCACTCCCCCCTCCCCGCACTACATAGTTACAAAAAGCGGGGAATGGATAAAACTTGCCAATTATGCCATTGTATGCAATGAACTGAACTACTCCAATTGCGACAAAAACAACAACAACAACGGCAGCAACAGCCGCTGTTGTTGCATGCTACATGTTGCAGCCCCCCCTCCCCGCCCCCTCGTCCATTAGGTGTCTGGCGCTCTTAAAGCCGTTCCGCCATTCATCGTGTCGTTCACAGCGCTAAATGTGGCATTAAATTTGTGCCACCAACAACAGCAACAACAACAGCAATGCAGCACCCACTCACACACACACACACACACACACACACACACACACACACATAGTGATGTTTATAACTGCTAACTGGACACTAAAAATATGGTCACAGCGGGAACTCGCGCCACAAAACATAGATAAAGAAAGTGAGAAAGAGATAGAGAGTGAGCTCTGATACCCTTTGCATATGGGGTAGATTAGCTGTTAAACATTTGAATCAGATTACTTGGCCAGATTGGTGTATCCAATGATGCAATGATCATCATATCATCAATTTGTCTTAATTCCTTTATATTAGGTCTACAAGAACAAAAAACCAATCCACTCATAGCTGAGTTTCGCTCAGTGTATGCATTAAACGAAGTTTGCAGGCATTTGCAAAATTCACTTGTTAACTGGCTGACGCTTAGTCGAGCACACTTCACAGCAACTTCTATACCCTGTTGCCATTTAAAATTGTGGGTATAATGATTTTGACTCAAGGTTTGTAACGGGCGGAAGAAAGCAGAGGGTATTTCAGAGATTAAAAGTACTAAAAAAATCAAGGTCCTTGTGTACCATAGTCTCATTAAATTTATTTTAATTTATCGATAATTCTCCCAGAAATCGATTTATATTAATTGTGTTAATCTGGAAAAATTAAAAATGTTAATCAAAAGTTTGTAATAAGATTTAAACCAAACTCAGTTTTTTTTTATTTAAAGCGGTTTTGTTCATTTCATTTTTAAAATAATTTTCTTTGTTCAATAAAATATTATCAACCAAGGTTCGAGCCTGCTTTCATTGATGTGAAAAACCAGAAACACGAACCGAACCTTACAGCGTATTTCGAACTTTTTCGAACCGTAAACTTGGTACAGGGTATTGGCTGGTCGTGCATATCAGATTCGAGCAGTTTTGCTTGCTTAACCTGGTATTGTTGCTGCTTGCTGCTGTTGATAGTTGCTGCGGCTGCTTGCGCACTTAGCGGTACTTTCGGCTAATTTTTAATGCCGCTCATATTTTGCACAAAAGCAACAAGCAAACAACGCGAAAAAAGGCAAACTTGTTGTTGGTGTTGTTGTTGTTGTTGTTGTTGTGCGTACAGGTGTGCGCGAAAGTAATTGCTCAAAGTGCTGACTGTCGACTGGCTGCTAAAGTTAATGCTAGATTTCTGACGCCCACCGAATTGAGAGGCGTGTGGGCGTGTCCCTGCGACCGCGCCGGACTCTGTCGATATCCTGACCAATTTTTTCGCGTGTGTGCGTAGACTTTTATGGCTGAGTGTTGCAAGTGCCGCAGCGAAATGCTGTTGCCACCGCCTGCAGCTAGTTACTGCAGATATGTGGCAACTAGGGGGGCCAAAAGGGGCGTGGCTGCTATGGCGACTTATGCATACAGAGTTACTTATATACATTTGTCTTTGCGCCTTCTGCAGCACATACGTCTGTGTGTGTGTGTGTGTTGGATGTTGGGTGTGTTGTGTGTGTGTGTGTGTGTGTTTTGTTTATTTTTTTTTGTTTTGTATTTTGCTGTGGCTGCGGTTGACTCGCGATATTTATTATTGTTGCTGAAATTGCTGTGTGTCCTCAACGTTCGCCGCGGCTCCTGCGCCTTATCCTTTGCCTTCCCCTGCTGCTGCTGCTGCTGCTGCTGCTCATCCTGCTGCTGTTGCTGACGCATTTAAAGCTTTTGCGGCATATAAATAAAAAAAACAAAGCGCAACAACAACAACGACAAAGACAAAAAAAGAAATGAAGCTAGCAAAGCGGAACAAGCAGCAAAAGCACACAAAAAAAAAACTATAAACTTGTCGAGAGGAATTGACTAGCTGATACCCTATACTCAATATTCAACTTGATTAAAATATTTAAGCCTATGCGAAGTGCAAAGATTTATGTAAAAAATAAATAATAATTTCTTGCCATAAATTAAAAGTTTAACACAAAATTTGAATTAATAATAATTGATTAATTTAATTAATACATATATAATATTAAAATTTATTATATTTTTTAAATATTAATTATAGAATCTATATTTCAGCCCTCGGAG
>SCDT01002257.1:0-13695 GCA_004143765.1 Drosophila melanica | reverse complement strand
CTCTCTCTCTCTCTCTCTCTCTCTCTCTCTCTCTCTCTCTCTCTCTCTGTTTCTATCTCTGTCTATCTTTTGTTGTACTTCGTAGCAGCAGCAGTGAAAATGTGTTTTCCAACTTGGTGGGCATTGCATTTTATGCCGTTAACATCGTAAAATGTTTGTCTGTGGACGTGTATAACCCACATAGATATGGTCACGCCCATTGCCATCGTCTTTATGCCCACACACACACACACACACACACACACACACTGGCAGACTCGCTACGTTATGTAATGGATGCAAAGCCTTTTTATAAAAGGGGCATTCACACAGCTGCTGCAGTTATTTTGCGCTGTCCCGCTGCCACGCCCACCCGCTGCCCTGTTTTATGTGTGTGTGTGTGTGTGTGTGTGTGTGTGTAGAGAGAGCTGGTAAATTTAACGTTTATGCGGCACTAACAATAACCTGACCAGCCATCGGCATCAGCCATGGCTCTGGGCACAACAACTTAGGTCAAACTCTACCCAGGCTGCTTAACTTATTAAATTAGATTGCCTGTGGTGCCGCGGCCACACAAAAATAGAGAGCGAGAGAGAGAGAGAGAGAGAGAGAGAGAGCGAAGTAGAGGAGTAGCCCGACATTAAGGCATCAAATTGCTGCCATATATAAAGCGCGATTTACTGTGGTGCCACAGCGCCGAAACTTTCGGCGGGGCAACATTATCAAAAACGCTGGCTAATTTCAACTTGTGCGCGTTTCTCACTCCAAGCGCCGTGCACAATGGCGCCCAACGTGCACCACAGCCACATTTCCTTTTTTTGTTTAGGTAAAATCAGTGGTCGGGGGGTCAGGCCAGATCCAATCCAAGTGTAAGTATGCAATAATTTACGCCACAATAACGCATAAATCTGTCAAAGTTGCTTAAAAATTAAATAAAGATAAATAAAATTCACGACAAAGGCGCGTTCAAGCGCATCAAAGTGACGCGGGAGGGGGGCGGGGGTAGTCTGTGAGATTGGAAACTCGAAACTGTCGAAGCAAAGGTGGTGGAGCGAGAGGGGGCTGCACTGTGTGTGTGTGTGTGCGTATTTGTGTGTGTAAGAAATGTGTGAATAAAACAAACAAATGAAACCGAAAGTAAATACAACAAAAAAAAGCTAAAAGAGAAGAGAATGCAGAGGAGAGAGGGACAGAGAGAGAGAGAGAGAGAGAGAGAGAGAGAGAGAGCGCCGAACAATGAAGCAAGAATTGCCTAAAACCGAATCACTATGAAAAAACAAAAATATACGAAAACAAATACCGAATGAAACCGGGACGGACAATAGAGAATTATGCGTGGCCATAAAAAATTTAATTTTATTTGTTCGCGTTGTCTTCGCTCCTGCTTCTGCTTTATATTTATATATATTTTTGCCGCAGTAAACAAATTAAATTATTTGCTGTTAATTGTTTTCTTCCCATTCTCACTCTGGCACGTTTTTATGAATGGAAACTGGCCAGTCGAAAGCGTTGCTAGTGCAGCGGGGTGAAGGGGATCGGCGCTAGTCGTCAGCTCATCAAATTGTCTAATTGTCTTGTGAGACGTTCGAGTTGTCGACAGAGTCGCCATAAAAAAAAATAATATAGGCAAAAATCAGAGCGAGCTGCAGCCAAAAAAACAGTTTTTGAATGGCTTTTTTATAGGCCATATTTTGAGTTTCAATGGGCCTTCGTGGAATGCGACGGCCACTGCGGTTGAAAGAGTTGCTCAACTTGGCTCAATCATAAAATACATATATACATTAACTTTTGTTGGCTTTTTATTATTTTTTGTTTTGTGAGATTCTCTGCATTCAAGATTAAATAACATAAGGAACAAACCAACAGAAGCCGAAAAGGGCAGAAATATTTGGACATGCTTAATTTTTAGAAAACTCCATTTAAAAGGAAGTGACGAAATTGGGTAGAGGCGATGTCAGCAGACCAAAGGGGTTTATTGCCTAAAAGCGCACTTGACTTTTAAAATGAGTTGGAAGATAAAATCCCATAAATGTCCGAAAATGTTTGTTGGCAACGAAAACAATCCTAAATTTATAACTAAAAATTTTATCATAGAATGTCAAATAAAGCAAAAATATATATAAGCCATGACCAAGAAATGACATCAATCATAAAATATCAGTTCAGTTTGGTCAGAGTCATGGAAGTTGAATACCAAGAAAAAGCATTTACTCTTGATTTACAAATTTACAAGCGAAAATATGTTGCCTTATTTTTGACTAAATTTAGAATATGTCAATGTTTGTGTTTACTGCGAAATTTTTAATTAAAATCTGACTAATTCTAAGAAATTTTAATTAAATGTTATTTTAATTGAAGTTTTTATACTCGTTCACGAAGTAAAACTAGCATATTGGGTTTGTGCAATGTCCGTCATGCTGTCCGTTTAAATGACGAACGCATCTTTTTTCGGCGCGATTGAAGATGAAGACTTAAAAATTGGATAAATAAATATAATATAGATATATAAATATCCATTTAGATCGATTCCACATTTGAAATCGCTGCATTTTTGAATAAAATTTGTTTTTGAGATTTTTGGAAGAAAAGCATGTTCTAACGCAAAAAAATGTTTTTCAACTAGTCACCCCGCATCGCACAAATCCAAAAAAACTGAAAATTTTCAAAATAATAATAATTAAGAACGTGAACGAGTATAGCGCAGTCGGTAACGCCTGGCGTACTTATTGTTAATTTTTTGTTTTTTTTTTTTTTGTAATAAATACACTGGGCACAATCTGTTTGAATCCGAAAACATCAAGAACAGATTGTGCGTAACTTCTGAAAAAAAAATAAATAAATAAAGCAAAATCAAGAAAATATAAAATAAAAACCACTAAAAACCAGAAGAGCGCCAAAACACAAACATCAAGGCCAAGAACTGAGCCTGTGGGCATGTCGTGTCCAGGCCTCGGTTCGTGGAGTACTAGAAGCGACTGACCCCCCCTGCGCGTGTGCTTACCCCTCCCATGGCACTGGCCGGCAATGGGCAACTAATTAGTTTTGCATTTTTAACTACCGCACTGTGCCCAGCGGGCGGTGAAGGGGTGTGGGTGGGCACGGAAGCGGGCGCGGCAACTAGCTTGGATTCGGACTCGATTTTGGGGCTGGGCTGGACACGCACGCGCCACATAAAAATCCCGCAACGAGGCAGGCGGCAAAAAACAAAAGCCAACAGCAAAAGCAAAAACAAAAACCAAAAAAAAAAAAAAAAACAAATACATTCACAAAACTGCGTGCAACAACTTTTTGCGAAAGCGCTAAGAGCGTGCTGTCAATCAAAAGCTCAGACAGTGCTGTGTATAAGTATGTGCACCGCACCACAAACGCACAAATGCGGGCAAATATTCCCAGGAATGTAAATGGACTGTTTTTTTTGTTTTTTTTTTTGGTTTTTTTTTGTTTTTTTTTGTTTTTTTTTCGAAAGGATGAGAATCTTTTGAGTTTAGGCATTAAATGAAATTTTGTTGTTTTGCGATTTTTCTGCTGATAAGCAAATCAAAATGAGCCTCGGGAAAACAAACGATTCCTTTTGAGATTGGGGCATGTATGTGGCGGGTCTTACCCTAGAAATTTTTGGAAATTGTGTGGAAAGTTATTTACAGTTGACAGCACTTGTGCTGTTTTGGACAGATCATAGAAACTGTTTAGGATTTAAATAAATGTGTTTTGTTTATTCAAGTATGCTAAACTATTTTTATTTTATATTAAAATCAAACCAAGTATTTAATAGACTTGAAAAGTCCATGTTGTGAGCAGTTAAGTTTTGTAAATTATATTTAATATATGAAATAGTTACAAAATGTGAATCTCATATGGCTAAACTTGCCAAAAGAAGAAAAAGATGAAAGTATTCAAATACTTGTTAAAATTGTACTAAACAAATCTGAAATATTAGATAGACCCTCCAAAAATTACATTCTAAATTTTCCTAAAAAAAATTTACAACATGAATTTCAAAACTTATTTTAAAAATAATACTAAAGACAGGCAAATAAATTTTGTTTATTTTTATTCTTTCAAAAAATGTCTTTAAATTTAAAGGCGGTTTATGGAAAACTTATTAAGTTTGGTCTAAAATAAACATGTTAGCAAAAAATATAAAATCAACGCTCTAAAAATTACTCTAAAAACAATGCCACAGGCAAATTCAAAAAAAACTTTTAAAATTTGTAAAAACAACATCTATGTATTTTTTGGGAAACCCTTCTTTAAAAAATATAAAAATATAAAAATTAAAAAAAAAATTAAAATTTTATGGATATTTTTGTTTAAATTACTGGGTAGCAAAAATGCATGTATATTCCAACGATGAGCCACGATTAAGGCACGTGTTTGCTCATCGTTGTTGTTGTTGTTGTTTTTGTTGCTGCTGCTGTTGCTGTTGCTGTTGTCACGCCACACGCCTTGAAGACACACTCTAGACTTGAGTTGGACGCATTTTAATGTAATTACATTAAATGAAATTACATTAAATAATAAAAGTAGCGCAAAGTCGCTCGCATCTGGTAAAAGCCGAGACTGCGTGCGAAGACAGTCACCAAATGGTAGCCAATTTGCCAAAGCAGCAGGAACTTAAACGAGGGGGGCGGCGGCGGTTGTAGGTAATAAGCTTGGAAGAGGGCTTGATATGGGAGGGGTGGTGGTGGGGTGGTGCAGTTAGACAGTAAATAAACTAGGCGTTATTGGCAGCACTGTTAAGTTGCTTTTTAACAAATTTGACATTTGAAGTCTAATAAATAAGTTATGACAGCAAAATGTGGTGCAAGTAACTGAATTTGTAATGTCCGCTTGGAAAAGGGAGCCTGTCACGTGGTTTGCCACCATGATGGACTGTGGACATTTAATAGCTGTTGAGCTATTATGATGAGCAGCCATCGCATTACCAGCGTATATTTTCCGCTTGAGTTGAGTTACGAGCTAGTCAGTCAGCCAGCCAACCGAGCAACCATTTTCATCTTCATCTTCATTTTCGTTCTCATTCTCATTCGCATTTTCATCGTTGGGCCCCCCTCGTCTCTATCTTCGTCTACAGCAGCCTTCTAATGATGTGCTTTTTGTCAGGCCTTGGGGGAGTGGGTGGGCTTCCTCTCAAAGGTGTTGTCATTAAAAAATGATAAATACTTACAGCACGGAATGAAATGTGCGGCTTGGACTGCTCTCTAAATGGGTTTTCTTTTGGCGGCGGGTTGGGTTCGGGTTGGGTTCTGTTTAGGCCATTTCTGGGCGGATATCTGGCTAACCGACAACAACGACAGCAACAACAACAACAAGCTCAATGACAACGACAAATATTGTTGGTGCCGTTTTTGTTGTTGTTGTTATTGTTGCTGTTGTTATTGTTGCTGTTGTGACTTTCGCTTGTCCCTGGCCAATAAGCCAAGTTTGCTGAGCAGACTAATTTTGAAAGATGATTGAAAGCAAGAAACGAGTGGGTGTAAGAAGCAAGGCTTAAGACTTGTGCATTGTAAGGACTTGAACAGGACAATGATAACGATGCTGACGATGATGATGATGCCTACGTTTGCAATAATAATGTTGTTGCTGAATGATGATTAAATGAAAGTGACTTGCATTAAGCGTAAGCAAGTGTAGGAAAGTGAATGGAATGAAGTTATCATTTACACAAATTCAGGAGTGAAAGAGAAAGCGAGAATGTGAGCGAGACGGCTGACGCATAGACTTTGAAAAATGACTTCCAGCCATCAGTCATTGTGATAAACATATTGGGGAAATGCCTGCTCGAAAAGTGAAAAGCTTTCACAAGTGCCCAAGTGATGCAATCCACAAGCAATAGCAGCTTCAGGCTAAAGCTTCTTCATTTAATCGTATACATTTATTATATACTCGGAGAAAACAGCAACGATTTCTTTACTCATATCAAAACCTGGTCACAATTTGCATAATCGAAAACCTTATTGAACATTAGTGAGTATATCTAATTATCTTTTTACTTTCACTAAGAACATTTAAGAATATGGATTATATTGTATATTGTACACAAAAAGTTTCGAAAGTTTATCATCAAATTATGATTTATTTATACTTTATTTTTAAAATGCTAAATTTTAGTTTTTATGCTTAATTTTCTTTATATGACCCCAAATAATGAAATACACAAAGACATATTTGTATATAGTATATCATCAACTTATCCACCTTTTAAGTCATTAACAGTCCAGTTAACAGCATTCTTTTTGCAGTTAACATTTTTTAAATTCATGTCCCGTTGTGATAATTCCCTTGGATTATAGCCGAACAATTGTCATAAGGCATTTTTCTTACGTTATTTTCAACGTGTCAAAAACGAGTCATGATTTGAATTGGTTCAATTAAAATCAGCATGGTGCATATATATATAAAAAGTCGTTGCCAATGATTGGCCAGAAGAAAAGTATGATTGGGAGTCTGATGCATGCATATGGTTGGGGAGATAAGGTTCGCTATAAATGAGCAGGCCATTGTTCTTGCTGCTGCTGCTGCTGCTGTTGTTGTTAATGACACATATCAAACGTCATGCTGCGACACAGTTGGCCTCGAAGTGAGGCAGCCAGCAAAAAATAACAACAACAACAACAACAAAAAGCAACAGCAGCAGAAGCAACAACAAACATATGTAGCACATGCTACGACACACAACTAAAACGCGAAAAAAAAGACAAATAAATAAAAATAAAAGCTATTTAAGCTAACAACAAAGAACTTTGTCATTGCGATGCAGCTCGAAAAGCGACAAACACCCTTTCAGTGGGTGGGCGGTAGATGGGGCGTAGGCGGGGGTGTTGCATGCAGAGAGGAACTACACGCGTTGCATTTACAAGGCATTTGCTTTGAATTACAGGCAACAGGCTACTAGGCAGCCGGACAGGCAGCTGCAACAAGGGACAGTTATTGAAATTTAGCCGAAAAAACATAAAAATACACATAAGAAATAATAAATATAATGTCAAAGATACCCAGTAATTTAAGCTGCTGATTTAGAAACCGAAGTTTTGCTTTCAGCTGTTCCACAAGAAAATATGCCCAAATGTATACACAGTAAAATATCTAAATATCCATTATTATAGTTTGCATTATGAAAAATATTAAAAACAAAATATTTAATTGCATATTGCTTGTCGTAAATGGTTTTGCCACTAGATTGTTACCATGTGCAGAGGTGTTTTTATTTTATACTTGCATATTACACAAGGACCAATAAATAAATTGAGAAGAAACCAAACTGAACTTGGCCGAAATTTAATTTATTTATTTAAGTTGAAAATCTGTTTAAAATGTTGTCTGACTGCTGGTTAAATAGTCACTAAGAAAAATGGGTGCCTTAAGGAGATTTAATTAGATAAATATATTATTTAATATGACTGCAAATGAATAGTGTGTCCTTTTTATTGCAATACACTCTTAACAATAGCAGAAAAACTGATTACAGGGTATAAAAACAATGGTATTTAGATAGCTAAAAGAGTGGAACTTTTAGACGCTTGGCAGGGTGGGGGCAGGGTGGGGGCTGTGTCGCATGGGGAAACACAGTAAAACACGCAACGCAACACAGTGAAATGAAAATTGATTTGTTATGAAAGTCGCTTGTCTCATGTGTGTTGCTGTTGTTCTCGTTGTTGTTGTTGTTGGGTTGATTATGATCAATGCACGCTCTGGCTTGTTCCCTGTTGTTGGCCGGGTCTATTACCCAGTTTTCGTAGCTAACCGCCCCGCCCATATGCGCATATCTATATTGTATTTTCATTTTCGTTTTCATTTCTATATCTATATGTTTTTATATCGTTCTCTCGCTTTCTCTGTCTCTGTCTTCTTTCTGTTGCAGCTCCCTTAGTTAGTTCCGTCGCGCTAATGAATCTAATTGCTTGCAATGGGACTATTAACAGTTAACTACGACACTCGCACAGAAATATTTAATGACAAAAACCCAACCAAATCGTTCACACATTCGTTCACACACACTTCAAATACAAATGAATGTCATTACATATTTATTTGTTTGTTTACGCTTGTGTCTTTTGTTCTTCATTCTACTTTTGTTTCATTCTTTATACCCATTAGTTCCACCAACAGAATGGGGATTGTTTCCACTTGAGTATTTTTTTTCTTCTTTGTATGTACTTTATAAAGTTGTCAGGAAACTCCTTTCTAATTTGAAATTAATTAATAGTTAGACTTGATATTTGTTTACTTTTGTAGAGTCCGATTCGATTCAGAATCATATTTTGAGCCAAGAACTGATTTAATTATTAACAAACCTTTCAAAAGTTTCAAACTTTTTACTAGGTTAGTTTGACACGATATATAATTTCTACATAAAATATTATCTACTATATTTACTTAACCCAACTTTCTTAAATATATTCCTTTGTTCTAAAGTACAATTTCCCTTTGTACAAAATTACGGGTTTGAGTATATTGAAATAAAGTGTTAGGTAATTTTACTGCTATATTCAAAACAATAGTAAAGCATAATTTAATTTAATTTACCTCAACAAAAAATTTCCTTTTTTTTTGCTTCGTAACAGTACAGATTTTATCTGCTAAAATATAATGGGTTCGAGCCTTAATGCGAGCCAGATTGAGATAAAGTATTCCTATTTGGCTATTTAACCCGGTGGTATATTTGCTAAATAAATTCATAGCCAAAAGCTGTAAGCTTTAGTCAATATAATAATAGATTACACATAAATAATAATATAATTAACATATATAAAACGAATGTACTGAAATTCTGAATAATGAACAAAATTAAAGAAGAGCAAAAATGATTAAAGCCGATTACACAGAAAGCATTTTGCCTACACTGAATATTAACATTTATATGTACAAGGCCTCGTCAGAGGCCTCAAATGAGCAACGAGAGAGCAGGTTTGAATCCTAAACTCGTAGAGAAATTAACTTAAGGTCTTGGCCGATGTCCTTATTTAAGTAAATAATGGGGTTGATTGTTTGGCTACTAAAAACAAACAATTATTAAAATTATACTTTTTAAAGCAATTTCCCATCAAGCGGACCACGTGGCACAAACAAGTTGGGAATTATAAAACTTTAAACAAAAGCAATTTTGTTTTATTATGCTTCGCATTGCAGTCTTATTGAGAATGCGCAACGTGCAACGAACGCAACGCAACAACATTCAACATTTAACATTCAACAGCGATCCCAGAGACCCGTAGACCAACCGCTGGCACCCCCCCCCCCCCCNNNNCCCCCCCCCCCCCCCCCCTTCGATGAGAGAGGGGGGCGCCCCGCATGCGTGGCCCTGCCCGGACAACGGACCCCGGGCCGCGGACGAGCGGTTCCAATTGTTTGATTGTCCCTAACTAATTTCGCTTTCGTTCGTTCGGCGATGTTGCGACTCTTTGTTGTTGTTGGCAGTTTCAGTTCAAATGGCTTGTAGTTTGGGGCTATTATGTATAATTTACTGGTCATTAAATGTATTCTCGCATAATACCGAGCGTGTGTATGGCAACGATAAATGGGGATAAAGGGTGGGGGTTACTCGTTGCGGGTTCTTGTGGGTAATGGCACTGTGAATGCTTATGCTTATGCTAATGGTAATCGTAATCGTTATCGTAATCGTTCGTTCTAATGCTCTCTTCGAAAAATGGGAACACTATGCTGAAAGTGCAACGACCCACAAAATCAGTTATCATCTATCTGTCTCACATAGATCCGATAGCCTCGATTCGAATGAAATAACATTCAAGCCAAACAGACCCGCCTACACCGACCCGCCCCCCCTACCTCCTCCCATCACCAACCCTGTCCGCGCGAACGCGAAATTAAGTGCATGCAGCTGTGCTTCACAATTTTGTCGGCAAATTCAAATATGATTTTTTTTCTCGTACACCCTTACTTTTCGATACTATTGCGTTTGGCTGATAGTATGC
The DNA here is from genome assembly GCA_004143765.1 of Drosophila melanica. NCBI lineage: Eukaryota > Metazoa > Arthropoda > Insecta > Diptera > Drosophilidae > Drosophila > Drosophila melanica. The sequence continues at coordinate 3,784 of SCDT01002257.1, read as the reverse complement.
AACTTGACCTTTTTTTTGTACAATAAATCGGTAGATGCATTATTTTATAGGAATTGTGTTCCTGTAAAAGATATTTTGCTAAAGTTTGCTGCTTAAATATTTTTATGGGTTTCAGAGATAAATTCAATATCTATCAAATACTGGCAAATTTATATCTATATAAATTTTTTTAAATATTAAACTATTATTAGTATTATACAAAACATCTATGTAACTTTCTGATATGATATATATATTTTGCATTTTTGTTTTATATTTTATTTATATTTCTTAATTAATTTCAGTATTATTATTACACTTTAAATATGCTAAATCTTTATAAAGTTGAATCCCTGTTTTTGTCAGATATGAATTTAAATAAATATTTAATTTGAAAGGGTATTTAATTTTCGGTTGCGTTAGGAACAAATATTTTTGTCTAGCCACAGACTTGTGAATAACTCGACAATTTTCAAATCACGAACCCGTCCGCTCGAGACTCGACTCGACTCGACTGACCTTCAGCCAGAGACAAAAATACAACAAAAAAAAAAAAAGAAGAAAAAAACAAAAAATAAAAGGAAAAGAGACTCAAATTGACAACCACTAATAATCAAATGAAATGCATTGACAAGCCCATCTGCGATTAGAAGTGGTTGTGACCGAGTCTATGATTATACCAATAGCACATACTGTGTTGACTCGCACGCTTTAAAGGGGGTGGCGGGCGGCAGTCGGCGGGGGCTGTAGAGACATGTCAATAAAAACTCGTAGCTCGCAACTCGTACCTGCAATGAACAGAAAATAAAAATATGAAAAAAATCGAATGAATAAAATTGATTGTTAAATATTAAAAAAGGCAGCTAACACGTTACCGAGGCACAAATAAATAATTCGATTTGGTAATTGTGGAATATATATGAGGAATAAAATACGGGCACAAGGACAGAGTCGAAAGCGTGCACGGCTTAAAAATACCCTGTACATAATTTACATAAAAATTAAAAACAAATAACTAACCAACTAATAAAGATGAAAGCAAAAATACATGTTTCGAAAATATGAAATCTAAATTATTTATTAAATTTTTACAAGTACACATTTTTAGTCATTAATTAATATACTAATTTTCTTGTAAATAAGCTACCCATCAAATTTTTTAGCTCAAGCGGATTAGATTAGATGTGATTACAGAAATTATTTTTGTTAACTATCGATAACCTCTGGCCACCCGGATGGTTACAGGGTATACAAAATCGAACTTTTAAATTGGAAAATAATTTAATCTATGGACTACAAGCACATTCTATAGACATGTGTACATATTTTGGTAGCTTTTCGTTTTCATTTTTTATTGGCTTTTTAATCAAAAGCCAAACTGCCGGACGCTAATCAGAGTGTGTGTATGTAGGTCATCTATGACGGACGTATCGTAGCCGTTACCGTAACCGTAATCCGTATCGCAGGGTTCAAAAGGTTCACGCCGCATCGTCACGCCATGTCCAAATGATATGAAAGGCGTCTGGCTGATACACGCCCACAACATAGCCCAACCCTTAAGTAAGAGCGACTACCACAAACCCAACCCCCACCCCCAGCACACTTCCCCTCAAAACGAACGACTTTTGAGTAGTACACTGGCAGAGGTCGTTTAACAAGTTTTTTCAGCATATTTCCAAAAATAAAACCAAATTTATCAATTCGTAGTTTTCCCTTCGTATATTTCCTCATTTATTAAACGTTCCATATAAATAAGTTTATATTTAACTGTACTCGAATTAATTTCCCATACGACTTGTGACATTTGATGGAAAAACGTTGTTTTTATCACCAAATTATTGGAACATATTAAAAAGTATATATTTTCTACAAATTTTAGTATAACACGCATTATTTAGAATAAATAAAGCTAAAGCACAAAGTCTGTTCTTAAAGAGAAACATAAATTTTTTAAATATTTTTCTTTTATTTATCTGGATGTGTACCTTTATCAGGATATATATTTGCAAATTATTTTGTATATTTGATATATTTATCATTTTTGCATCTGTGAATTTGAATCTTTATTGGCATTTCTTATCTATAGCTAAATCAATTTCCCCATCTCAATATATTTCGCTATCTATATCAATATCCTCTTCAGCATATATCAATATCTACATCTAAATCAATACGATTATTATTATTTATACCACTAAGAGCATTTCCGCTTCGGTGCATTTCAAAGCATAAACATTATCAGCTTCTTGTTGTGTTCATCGCACATTTTCTTTTCATTCATTTGTTTTTTATTCTCTTTTATTTTTGGCCTTTTTTCAGTTAGCTGTTCATACTTTGATTGCTTTTCGTGTAAATTCATGTCACACGTCGTATGTTAGTTGGCCTATATGACAGTCAGTCCAGACCCCCAACCTACTTTCAGTCGATGTATCTATGTACCTACATCGAAAACTTTACAGATAGCTATGTATTTGTATCTGTAACTGTGTCGTACGGCGTTACAGATTGTGTCAAGTGCGCTGACTGTGTTTGACACGACGAGGTGACCAGCAACTGCCAATTATGCAATAAAAAATATATATTAAAAAAAAAAAACGCAACAAAGCAGAACAACCAAAAAGGAAACAACCAAAAAAAAACAACTATTAAAAAGCCGAGGAACACGTTATTTACGTTCGGCCGAATTCAAAACGTGCTTCGAACCAGCAAAAAAAAAAGTAAAAGTGTAATGATAGAGAATGTGCGACTAAGAGTTACCCTGCACAAGTGTTGCGCTTAAAAAAAACCCCTTTAATAAGTTTAAGTTTAGTTTATCGATTATTACGATAGGATTTTAAGCAATTCAATTTTATTTAGTTCAACAACAAACAGTTTTTAAAAACAATTGAATAGTTAAATATACAATACTTTTTTTTAACGTTCCATCTAATAGATGGGTATTAGACCCTTTAACAGTAACGCAGTGTTAACTACAGGGTATAGGGGAAAATTTTAATTTTCTGTGAAAATTGCAGGCTATAAATTACATATTGCCCAGCCGCGCCGCGACGGTCAGGAAACATAAAACATTTTCGTGTAGTGTCGTGTAAATGGCCAATCCTCTGCCCTCTGCCATTCCCCTTTCCCCCTTTTGGCCACCACTCAGCGCTCAGTGCTATGACTATTAGATGAATGAATGAACGAGTGGGTGAGTGCGTGAGTGAGTGAGTACATGAGTTTGCACTCGTTGGTAATCAACAAATGCACGACCTTGTCATAAACTAAATTGAGATATTGCTAGCGCCAAATAATCAACTATCAAATTGCAATAAAAATCTAACAATAAAACTAAATATAAAACAGTTGCTGGGAATAAAAGCCAATTTTAGTTAAAGATAAATGGAGGAATTATTTCGGCGGAATGCTTTAATTAAATTGAATTTAACGTTGAAATTTGCTTTACATTTAAGATTATATTCTGATATAAATTAAACTGTTTTCGTCTTAGATAACTGTAAACTGTAACTTTAAATTAAAACGCAAATACAATTGTAGTACAAATATATTATTGTTACAGACTGAATGGATTATTGAAATAAATCACTTGAGTTGCAATACAATTTGTAGTTAAAGCTGATTGAATCATATTTGATGTATTCAAGAACTGCAATATTTACTGTAAATTGAAGTAGAAGCATATTATATTTATATTTGCTTAAAAATGTAAATAAAAACAAGTGAGACTGCTCTAGTCGGGACCGCCCGACTAGAAGATACCCTGAACCCAGAAATGAACACATACACACAAACTCTCGGCAGTTGATGA
>SCDT01002256.1:0-13703 GCA_004143765.1 Drosophila melanica | reverse complement strand
ATATACTTATATATATATATACATATATATATCATATAGGTAAGTGGTTGTGCACGCTTTGGCCGTTGTCAAAAAGCAAAACAAAAACAAAAAGTTTCAGTAAAGAATTATATTTGTGTATGTATTTGGTGCATGTTGATAGCATGTGTCTGATTAAAATCAGGTGCTAAATCAAAATTATGACTTTGGAACATGTCTTTTGATTACTTTTTTAAAAGGCCTCGACTCTGATTGCTGGCAAATTAAAAGTTAATCTGAATAGATACCAATGTTGTTGATTGTAATTTATGAGGAACAATTTAAACTACACGTTAACGGGCATATTATTTCAATTTTTATTTGCAGATCTCAGCGCGCAACACAACAGGCACCATGTCCAAGCCATCCTCCTACACAGCAAATACAACGAGCGGCGGTGCATCGACAGCAACGGGAACGTCGTCGGTGCGAAGTCAACGTGACAAAACGGAGAGCTATAAAAGTTTTTACGAAACAAATTTATAGATAGTGGCAGAGCTATATATATATACACATATCTGACATATATATACAGGTTATATATGTCTATATGTATAACATTTGTATTACGCTTTATTAAATCAACCTAAGAGTTTATTGCACAATGTGTGAACTATATAATGTGCAAAATTCGCAAGAGAAAACAAAAAACATTATCAACAACAGCACAAAAGAAGAATAAATTTTTTTGCGCAGGCTGCTTGTTGAAGCTTTTTGTGTGTTTTTGTTTAGTTTCAGCTATTAAGTTTTAGTAGAGAATAGAACAGATTGGGGGCTAGCCTAGGTACTCTCTAAATATATATAAACATTTATATAGTTATACATATATAGTTCGATTGTACTTACATATATATAAAGTAAATGTATGAACATTATTATCTCTTTCTTGCTTAGATTGTACAAGTATTAAAACGTGATAATTGCACTAATCGCATATGCATATCTTTAACTATACAAATTACAATATATATATACACATTTGTATATTCGTCTTAACCGTAGAAAAAATTTAATTCTTATCAATAAAGCATAGCAGGTTCGATTTCCTTAAACGTTCACATTTTGCTTTTCCTAAACAAAATAAATCATAAGGCATCGTCGTCCACATTGGTTGCGGCCGGTGCCGACGCTGGCGTTCTTATATAGCTCACATCTAAAACACAGAACTTGGCACGGCACATGGGACAAGTGCACTTCTGTTCCAGCCATACCTCACGGTCGACATCGCTTTGACGGGCGGCAAACCAGCGCGCCAAACACTCCACACACCACATGGGCCGACAGTAGCAATTGGAGCAACACGCCTCATCTATTAGCGGCGCACCCGCTCGATTCAAATCGGCGCATTGCTTATTTATTTTGATGTTGGGCTCGGCCAACATGCAGGCAAAGCACTTGTCCGTAATCGGCTCCGAGCTAAATATAGGATTTTGAGCCACCTGCGTTTTAAACACATCCACAAAGCGATCGATGACGCTGCGATGAAATTGTATGTTTGATGGTATGGTTATGGGTCGCCTAACGCGATCCTCCAAGCTGCGGAACTCTAGCGCATTGATACGAATGTGAAAATCGGAAACGCCTTGGCGCATCGGACGCACAACAATGCTGATCATTTGCAAAGTGTCGTTCTGATCGTGTTGCGATATATTGTAAGTCTCCGCCTGCACGAATTTAAATGAATATGAATTTCGATTATCCAGAAACTCCAGGAGCTAAGCGAACATCCACGTTACATACCTTAGCCACACTAAGAGCTGTGTTGGCTTGGTGAGCAAAGTTAACGTTGTACATATTTGTTTTGATGATCCAGTTCTCTGTGGCAATCACCGAGCTAATTGAGTTCAGTTTCTTTTTGTAAACGTCCTGGCGCCGAAACTCGTTACCAATGTCGCTGGCCACAGCGCTATAGCTACCCGCTGTATTTGAGTATTTGGCCAAAGTTTTGTTAATGGGATGTCGCCGCCAGTTTTGTTGATGCCAGTTGAAAATAAGTGCTGGCACGGCTAGCACAGCCAGCACGCTAAAGCGTTGGGCCATTTTCCATGTGAGCGTTTTGAAGGCCACCGCTTCCTGTGGCATGGGAAAATCAGGGTCAACCTCATTATCCTCGAGCGGCTGTTGTGTGGCAAACACTGAAAACTTGAGCCTGTGTATTAGGAAATATGTGACGGGCAGGCAGCTGTGCACAAACAGATTCAATGATGTGCGGCGCAGATGGTAGCCAACAAAATCAAGATATTCCTCTCCCAAAAAGCGCGAGAAGAGCTGCTCTATTGTGAAACCCAGGCGTTGAAATTCTTCGGGTGGATAAATGACACACATGCACAGCAAGAAATAGAACAAATTAAAGAGCAGTTCCGACTCATCCATGTTACGAAAAATTTTGAAAACTTCAGGAAAGACGAAAACAAAATATACGAGTCCAGGGTCTAAATTAGAGATGGACAAATTTTGTTGATGTGTCGCGTACGCAGTGTTGCATTCGCTATGGTCGATTAGTCGATTCTTTTTTTGTTTATTGACGATGTCCTATTCTTGGAAAGTTCGCTTTTGATAATTTCGTTTCTATTTCAAATTGTGTAATATTTGTGGTTCCGTTTTTTAACTTTTCTTCATATTCTAGCGTGTTCTGAAGATTTTTAGACATTCTCACTGCTATGAATATTGGTAGTAATGGAAAAAAGTAGACTGCATAATCTATGAGAATATTTAAGGCAGTAATAATAAAATGCATTGTTTTAGCGTATTAAATGTGTATTTTTGTAAAATAGTTTTAATACAAAATTTTTTATTTTTTTTTATTTGTGCTATGGCTGAATAACAAAATCGAAATAGGAAAACTTTTGCGCCAAATGAAATTAATATTCCATTGCCCGTGTCATGGAAGCTGTGTCGTAGTTAGTGCGATATGTTAAATTTGGCAGTTAACAAATTGCGTTAGATTTCATCTTTTGCGGGCATTATATACAAAACTTTCTATATTAAGTATTACAAACCACATCCATTTACAACTAGTGCTTAACGGAATGCAGAAAATAAAGTAGTGCGTTTATGTGGACGGTTACTCTCTATTGGTGGAGTTCACTCAGGTTGGGAATGTTGTTGCTGTAATCGTCATTTGAGGCCGAGCTGGAATCGTTGGTTAGTTCAAAGCTATTCTCGCCGCTGGTACCGGTAACTGTCGTCAAACTGGAGTCATTATTAGAGGTTTGATGCTCTGAATTGCTTAAATTTGGCAGTGAAACATCCGCCTCTTCGTCAACATCATCATCATTGTCATCATCGTCATCGTCGTCATCATCATCATTGCTCATGCTATTTGTACCGCTGCTGTTGTCCGCATTATCGTCACGAACATTGGCCCCCCCATTGCCCACGGGCGCCGTAGTCCTGCTGTCAGTATTCAAATTAAGTGCGCTTATCGCTGGCAAATTATTGTAGCTCCTCATATCCGTCGCTGTTTTCGTAGCTGTCGATTTCGATGTTGTTGCTGTCGCATCAGTTTCTCCGCTTATCTCGCAGCTGGAATTTTCAATTAAAAGCGTTATCAGTGGCACATTTGGCATGGTTGATGTGGATGTGCTTGCGCTGCAGCTGCCATTGCTAATGTCGCTCGTTTTGGCAGCATCCAGCCTTGTGGATGTCGTTGCTATTGACACTACCTCGGCGCTGCCATTGAGTATGGACAGGTTGGGTATATTTTGCGGATGCTGTGTTTGCTCGATGGAAGGCGTTTCGCCGCTCGCATTGAGAATGGATAAGTTGGGCATGTTCGCCGTAGTTGAGGCAGATGAGGCTTCACTTATAGTTGGGGATACCCCATTCGCTGTCGTGGATTTTTGGTGACGCGTGGAACGTGCGGCTCGTGGTGGTGCCACGGGCGCTGGGTCGGACGAGCCATTCTCAAGCTGCTGCGGCACGCTTTTGTCACGTCTAACCATATGCTTGTCAAAGTAGTCCAAATTCATGCCGGTGCCACGTGCTGCCTGTGCAGCAGCTGCATTCAATGCGGATGTATTCGGCTGGTAGCTGGCACTGTCGTCCACGTCCATTTCCTCGCACAGATCTTCGCTGCACAGATCCAAACTGATGTGAGCTGCTGGTCCATCAATGGGGCGATCAGGTTTTGGCTCTGAAACATAGTTTGAGCGTCATGTAATAAAAATGAAATATGTATATTCTTGAGCCCCGTTACTAACCATTCAAAAAGTGCAATGCCACAAAATCGGCGGCGCTGTATATCTCGGCCTGCACGAGCAACTGTAGCAACACACCCACGGTGGGGCGTTCATTCAATTTGCCAGAGGTTTTCCATTCATCGATCATTACCTGTGAAATGCTTTGGCCGGGCGTTAAGCGCTCCGCGGTACCATCAATCAGACTTATTTGTTGGGCGGTATACTTTAGTCCCACCTTGGCAGCGATTTTGTGATAGTTGAGCGCCCCAGGTGCGCTGCATGCCTGCGCGTCCAGGCGCTTAGGTATGATGGACATTAGCTTGCGCCAGCAGCCGTTCACATCGAGTATTGTGGCCAATTTGTAAATGTCGTTATCATCGACACGGCGCAACTCCGTGCAGCGCGTGTATTTCGAATATGAGGGAACGGCATTTGTTGTGGTACAAACAACCGCCCAACCGTTCGCTTTTGTTTTTGCCACTTCCATTTTGTTTTGTCTTATTGAATCCTTTAGCTTTTTCGCGGACGTGCGTCTTGCGTGTGGATTGGCCTGTCTGAGTGTTACTTGCGCCGTTATAAAATCATTTTATATTTACACGCGTTTGTTGCTTTTATTTTTCACTGAATTTTCCTATGAGCCATCATCATTGGTTTCTCCGCACATATGTATATATATATTATATACATGTACAAATCTACATATGGAATCGCCGAAGCCAACAGCTGTTCAGATTTTGCAGCGTTGCATAATCGATAAGCAATCGATAACAGCGATTCCACTGCAATAGGCGCGCTCATATTTAAAGCACCAGCGGTTGAAACAATTTTTATACATTTTGTTGTTTTTATTTTTCTTTTAGATACACTGATAAAAGATTTGTATAATGGACACAATTAAATTTACATTACATATGTAATTACAAGAAATAATATTAAAAGAGGACGAAAACAAACTAATAAGGGCGTAAAATGGATAGACAGCTTTGTGCTTATGCTAATTATACAAACGTTCGTTGTTAATTCAAAATAAAACATACATATGTATGTATATATACATATATGTTCGAAAAATATCTATAAAATTTTTTGTGTTTTCTTTGTTTTCAATTCATATGCTCTACTTAATTTGTTTCTATATTTAAGGTCACTTTCTTATGTGTTTTGCATATGTTCAATTCGCTGCGTTTATGCTAGTTAAGACGGAATGCTTTCAGATTTATATCTAAACGAGACTCTTGAGTTTGTATGTATTTTTGTAAAGCTGTGCGCTTTGCAAATACCTGGACGGTTCGTGTACTTAATGACTAATTTTTAATTGTTGGCGTTGGTATAGAAAAAGGTGGTGATAAACAAAAAAGCGCTCATAATCAACGCTGTATTGATATTGTGTTGGTGTCGCGTATTCGCTGCATTGCGTGTAGTTTTGCCCATTTGGAAGCGCAGCGCAGGACTGGACATGCGTCCATCTCCACCATTGCTGAACGCAAGCACACGCATATTGTAGCTCTTACCGGGCGTAAGGGTGTTAATGTAGGCCTCGAGTTTCTGTCCAATAGGCACAATGGTATTGTTGGCAGTAATCATATTCTGATCCGTCTCCCAAATGCGCACCTGTTTAAAGAGGATTTGTCAAATTTTGCAGGACCTTATCATGACGCTAGAGATACATACCTTATAGCCCGTGATAGGCTCCTCATCCTGCGCTGGTGATACATAACGCCACACAACGCGCACCGTCGACGGATTTATGCCATAGACATGTACTGATGACGGCGGCTTCTGTGGTGCCTTGCGATATGTACGTTCTGGAATAAATAAAATATACAATAAAGATTTAGGTAAGTAAAAATGTATATATTAACGGCACCTTCAAAACGTTCGCTCTCGGGACCCTCGCCAGCTGCATTGTACGCCATGACCTTAACAAAGTAATGCGTGTCCGGCTGCAAGCCCACAATTAGTGCCCAGGGACGTGTGGTACGCGATAAATAATAGACGGCATCCTCCTCTTTATGAGTTGTCGCCCAATACTTTAACTGCGATTGGAAATTAATATAGTTAATATGTTTATTGTATTGGATTCGAAACTTACTCTGTGACCTATCAATTTGCCGCGAATATTCTCACGCGACATATCAATCGGACTCCAGGATACGTTGAAGCAGGTGGAGTTGTAGGCCAATGCGAACGGTTTCTGTGGCGCTACTTGCGGCATATCCTCGGCAGAGTGTATGACAACCGGGTTGCTTTCGGGTCCACTGCCAATGCTATTAATTGCCATCACCTTAACCTCGTACTCGGTATAATAGTTGTTCAGTGGAATATTGACAACGGCCATGCCTATATTTTCTTGCTTCTTAATAACATCCGTGGCCCATTCCAGTGCTCCCTTTAGTTTCCAGAATACCTTATAATGTATGCCATGACTGTGTTGTTCCTGTGGCAACAACGGCTCCCAAGTAATGGTTAGATCGCCAATCTTGCCACCGCCTCCGCCCACTTTGCGTGGCGCAATGTACGGAACGTCGTCAAAGGTGCTGTATATGGGAGATGGAGCTGAGGGTGTCCCTATACCCAAATCATTAACAGCCGTCACGCTAAACTCATAAGAAGACCAGGGTGTCAAAAAGGCGACCTCTGCCTGCTTGCGCGATGTATAACGATCCACCTCAGTCGGATGCACGAACGTGGAAACGTTGACCCAGGTGCGATTCCAGTTGGTGCGGCCAAGTATGTTGTAGTGGCGAATGGGACGACCATTGTCGACGCCAGCCACCCACTCAATAATCGCCTTGGTCTTGCCAATTTCAATCACCTGTACGCCGCCTGGAGCACCAGGAGCGCCTTCTATGATCACATTTGTTTTGGTGCTAATCTCATTGACAGCCGATTGAACGACGCATTCGTAATCGCCAGAATCCCGCATCGTTGTGTTATGCACCGTCAAGCTGTTCCAATCAACAATCTGCAAAAGCATTAGTGAATAAGTTTATAAAATTGAACACAAGCTTTAGCTTTAGACATACAATGCGCTCGGTTCCGTCATGATTGTTACGAAGAATTTCTCCATTATGCTTCCAAACGTACGCAATATCCAGTAGCTCATCAAACGCAGCTTCGCAGTGCAAATAGATAAGGTCATGTTCGCGGGAAACAATGCGCTGAGGTGGCCTCTGTATGAACCGAATTTCCTCTGCAATAATAGATAAATAACATTTTAGATACGAGTAATTCGGGTATATTCAGTATTCAACACTTACGCAAGACAATAACTCGCGCATGGGATTCATCGGTGCCCGCCTGATTGGAAGCTATGCATGTGTACATGCCTTCATCATCGCGGGATGTGGGTGATATGATAAGCGTGCCGCTTGGCAGTATGCGACGATGTCCACCGGAGCCGAGAAGTTGTCCATCCTTTTTCCATTGAAATTTGGGACGTGGTGCAGCCTCCGGATCGCACACAATGGTTGTATTGCCATTGTAAACAGCATATATTTCCGATTCGAGTGGATGCTTCTTAAATGATGGCTTCATGGAGAGCACACGCAGCTGAGCGGAGCTAAACGATGTCTTCAGCTGATTCTGTGCGCCGCACTGGTACATGCCATCGTCCTTGTCCTTCTCCAGGAATTTAATGGTCAACACATTGTCCTGTATGACATAGCGATCCCGATTGATGCTCAGAGGATCGAGTCGTTCCGCATTCTTGTACCAAGTGTAGTTGGCATCGGGTATCGCAAAGGCCTCACAGATGAAGGTCACATCGCTGTTGTAGTCCTTGATCATGTCCTTCAGCGGTATAGTGAATTCCGGTCGCATTTGTATGTTTATATAAATGGACTTCTCCAGAGTCTTACGCGGATTTGTTATGCTGCACGTGTATTGACCATTGTCATTTGTCGTGGCATTCTTAATGATCAGCACGCGGCCATAGCTCGTGATATATGCATTGCGCTGCAGTGGTTGGCCCTGGCGCGTCCAGTTGTATGAAGGTATCGGATAGCCAAATGCCATGCACTCCAAGCGGATCTCTTCGCCGGCAACTGGTGCCTCCGGAAAGACCTTGGGGAAGGTATTGGCAAAGATCAGTGCTTGATAGTTGCTGTTGGGTGTAACGCGCAGCGGAAAGAAGGGTCCATTGCGGCCCGTATCGGAGACAACTGTTTGCACAGTGCACGAGTAATTGGCACGATCCACAGTCTCGATAAAGGAGAAGTACAGGGCACCGTCATGCGAGACGAAAACACGTTGATCCTCCTCCACAAAATTGGGGAAGTAATCGCGCGCCCAGTAGTACTTAATAGCCGGATAATGCTGCGGCGGATCACAGAATATGGACTTGCCCCAGTTCATTTCACTCGTCTCCGCCGAACGCTTCAGATTGAATTCCATGATGAAGCCAAAGTTGAGATGAGCACTCTCCGATCGCACACGTCCAAATTTATTTTCCGCCACGCAATGATAGGCGCCTTGATCCAGCGCCTGCTTTGGCTCGTAAATAATCAGATTACCGCCCGATATAGTGTAGCGATCCACCACCAAAGGATCAATCCGGTGGTATTCTAGCGTATCATTCACATAGACCTCGCGATACCATTCGTAGGTGGGCGTTGGATATCCACCAGCCAAGCAGCTCAGCGAAACATCGTTGATCAGGCGATTCTTGTTCACATCGAACGTTGTGTCATTCGGTTGCTTTACAAAGTAGGGACCACGTGGTATGCGCTCTAAATCGCGTATGTCCAGACCATAGGTATATGGGCGTTTATCATCCAGTTTTATATTGACATTGTCTGGACTGTACAGCGCCTTGGACTCGCATATAAAGAGGTTCAGTTCAATTTCGTACGCAGGCATAAACATCCATCGATCGCGTTTCTTCGAGTAGGCATAGACCACACGATCTCGAACATACCCATTGTCTCCATAGGGCTGATTGGGGCCTAAATATAAGGATGAATAGTATTAATAAATTGATTTGGACTGTCTAACATTCTCTCTTACCAAAGAAGCCGCGCAAGTTGTTCTGATTGCGCTGATTTACATTCGTTGTGCCCGTTAGCGTATTGTAGTACTGATTAGGATTATTGAAATTGCGATTATTTTGATCGTTCTGTACAAGGAACCGATTATCGATGAGATCCTCGTTTTCGAGCGCCTGCTGCTCGTCGAAAGCGAAAGAGTCCTCGATCTGCACCAGTTGACTGTTGTCATCGTTTACCCAGTTCTGTGGACCTGTTTGCCGTGCGGAAATAAAGAAACGATTCTGTCGTTGGTTCTGCAGGATTAGGTGCTTTAATATGAATGCATGCTTCTCCACATTGTCCACATTCAGCAAATCTGCGGTATAGGCCTTGCAGATCTTTTTCGCCTCAGCCCAGTTGCGTTTCGGGGAGCGTATAAAGCGATAGCATGTCTGCCGGAACGACACCCAATGTTCAGGACAAAAGTTTTCCTCGTCGGTGAACATGTCCCTATAGCCAACGGCTGAAGTGCTCGTCACAGAATTTCGCTGGAAGGGATCGTATTGTGGGCCCGCGTTTCCCAAACTGCCCGGCCCACCAATGTTGGCACCACCGCCCAACATCGGACGATTGACGTCGTAATTGTTGTAGCCATTGTAATTGTTGGGATTGAGGTCAGCGCCTCCGTAATTCGGATTGCTTAGCTGATTGCCAAAGTCCGACAAAGGCTTGTCGTATTGTGTAGTGTCGGGATTTTGTTGTTGGCCCGTGTAAAGTGGATTATAGCGCGGCGAGTAATCCTTGTTGTAGCTGGGCTGATATGGCTGAGGCTGTTGCATCTGCGTTTGCGTCTGCTGTTGTTGTTGTTGCTGCAGCAAATCACTGGACAGTTGTGCCCCGCCCGTTGCCAGCAGCAACAATTGCACTAGCCAGCAGACCAGTTGCCTGCTGCGTGCTGACATTGTGACTCGGTTTAGTTTCCTTTTCAGTTCGGAATGAGAACTGCTTCAGCTGACGTTGTGCACAAGACTAAAGGAACATTTTCAATTGGAAATTCGTAGTCTATAAATAAATAACAAAAGACAATGTTTATTTGCAATATTCAATTTATGAACTGCAAATATAAACAAAACCTAAAATCCGACAATTAGTCAGTCCGCTAACGGTTGTATTAGTAAGCACACATGTGCGTATATACATGATTAATAGGTGTGTGTGTGTGTGTTTGGGTGTGTGTGTATGTATGTATGTACTCATAAGGCGTGGTCTAGAGCTTAATATTTGTGTAATTACCAAAGAATTAATGAAACTGACTTTATTTGTAATTGCTTCTATGCAAAATACATAAATTATTTGCATTAATAAACTCAAACACAATTACCATACATCCAATTCACATAAATTTGAGCAAAGCTTCGCTTAGTCAAACACCCGAACCCCAACCACACCTTAAATTAAGAGCCACGAATTTAGTAGTACGCAAACACACTACACCAGTCATAATATTGAATTACAAATATAGTAGTTCACATTACTTAAGTTCAACTAACCAATTGTTATTCAATTAAACACTAAACAATTGAAAAACTAAAGCTGAATTAAATAAAAACAAAAACTAAGCACAAGTCCAACAAAAGTAGCAGGTAGATATGAGCAAGCCACGATTAGCAACACGATAAACGATAGTAAATGCAGGCGATTCCTGCTTAAGAGTTGCCAACACATTGGCTGGTGTTCTCTTATGATGGCATGACACTTTCAATTGCTATAGTCAGAAAAATATATTAAGATATATAAACTGTATGCATAGAAATGAGAAAAGAGAAATAAATAAAAGCTGCTTATGATATTTATTTAATATCATTATTATAAAATTTGAAACAGGCAATCGTGTAATTATTTTTAGTTCTTTTTAGGTGGAATAAATATTTTTGTTCAATTCACAATAATGTTAAAGATTTGTTCCAATAAGAGCCGTGAGCAAACTTTGGTGTATTCGATATTTTAATTTAACAAGACCTATCGATATTTAAACAACAAACACTTCGTGTACTTATCGAGTTTCATCCGAGTGGTGATGTGTAATAAACCAAAGTTTTGCTGATATTTCAAATAATAAACAGGGCTATTTACTTCACGAACAACACAACAATTGACTGGGCGCAACCTTAACAAGATGAACTATAATCCAAATGCGGGTATACGGAATCGTAAGTGGGAAAATTGTAAGGAACAAGCTACGGCTACGCAAGTATATACCACGAAGGCAGCTGTCGCCGCTGCCGCTGCCTCTGTCGCTGTCGTTGCAAACACTGATGAGAGTAACTCAGAAACGCGCCTGCTGCAGCTGGTGGTTATTTTAGTTGCCTCTCCTAGTTGCCTGTACCAATAATTGTGTTATGTTGTGTTTATAGTTTGTTTACTGCGTGTGTAGCTTGATTTTACTTTTTTCCCCCCGTTTAATACGATTGCAATGGCCGATAAACAACTGTTGTCTCTTTATGTTTAAAATAGCACAAGGCGGCGGACGTGCACGCCCAATTAAACGGGTAAGCGATGTCAACGCCATGGGCCCATCGGCACCGATGCCTAGTGGTTCGGCCTTTATGACACCGACGGCTGCACCCACAATGTTTGATCCCAATATGTACGGCGGACCGGCACCGGCTCAGGCACCGGTACAACAAGTAAACAGTTTTGGCTACAATGCAGCTCAGCCGGCAATACCACAGCAAAGCTATGGCTATCCACCAGCACAACAACAACAACAACAGCAGCAGCTGCCATCGCAATCGCAAGCTACGGCACCAACTGGACCAGCGTCATATGGTGTGCGCCAGGCGCCCAGTATCCACAGTTTGCAATGTTCCAACAGCCCATTGTGCAGGACATGGCCATGCAGTATGGCCAGCGCTTGGCCGATCAGGGAAAACAGCTTGTCGAGAATCAGTTTGAGAAATGGGTGCCCGTTGCCAAGCTGAAGTACTATTTTGCCGTTGATAATGCCTATGTAGGCCGCAAATTACGTTTGCTCTTCTTTCCTTACATACACAAGGTAAGCCGACCATCTGTGATGGGAAATCAATTGGATTGTCCCTAAAACGCTGCATCCAGCGTCTGTTAGCTGGTGTTAATGTTAATTCTATTTTGCTTACTCACTTATTTTCCCATTTACAGGACTGGTCACTAAAATACGATCAAGAGCATCCCGTGCAGCCGCGTTATGATATAAATGCACCCGATCTTTATCTGCCTACGATGGGTTATATAACGTATGTAATAGTTGCCGGATTGTTGCTGGGCATGCAGAATCGTTTTTCACCCGAACAATTGGGCATACAGGCATCCAGTGCATTGGCATATAGCATTTTTGAGCTGGTCATTTACTCTATATCTCTGTATGTAATGAATGTCAAGACGAGCCTTAAGACTTTGGATTTGCTGGCATTTACGGGCTATAAATATGTGAATATAGTCGTTTCCCTGCTGATGAGTACCCTGTTCTTTCGATCAGGCTACTTTATAGCATTAGCGTATACCAGCTTTTCATTTGGTTTCTTTCTGGTGAGCTCAAAAAAATGCTTAAACATCTTTCATTTATTATAAATGTAAACCTTTTACAGCTGCGCACGCTACGAACAAAGCTCTTGCAGGATAACACGCCGGCTGCACCCCGCGGTGCCATCAACTATGATCCCTATGGGAATCCGCAACAGTTTGATTATAGCGGCGGTCGCAAGCGCAAACTTTATTTTCTATTCATTGTGGTTGCGGGCCAAATTTTGTTTGCGTTTCTGCTGTCGAAGCACTTGTACTTGCCCGGTGTGGATCCTTTGGCCACATTAAAGGCGCTATAAAAATTTATAGTTTAATATGTGAAACTCATTGAATTAACCGTGGCAATGGTAGACATGTTGTGGAACACACATGTGTGTGTGTGTGTGTGTGCAAAGTACTCACACTCAAAATCGATGTGTTAAATGTTTTCAAAAGCCAATGCAAAATCATTTCCAAAATGTTAAGTCTTATTAGTTTATGAGGTTAGAAAAACATCCAATTGAGATTTGCATAAATATTTTTGTTAACAACAAATGAAAACACTTTATAAATAAAGAAATGCTTGAAAACAAATGAGTATTATTGTTTTAGTACAGGTCATAAACCCTCTTGGTGGGAGTACGTTATTATTATTACAATAAATATAAATGCTACGAACCCAGAAATATTAAAAAAAAAACTTAAAATTATTAGAATGTTAAATAAAAAATAAAAATCTTTAAAAACCACTGGCTATAATAGATTTTATCACATCCACAATTCCATTCGCCACTGAAACTGAAAACTCATATATTGAGGACGGCACAATTTTTACAATATTTAGCTGAAAAAAACAAGCTTTGGTTATGTTTTAATTGTGTTTCTGTTTTCTATATATAGTTTTTATTGAAATTTTAGTCTTTATTACTGTAACGTGTTGGTTGGTTGGTTTGTTGTTTGCTTTTTTTTAACTTTTAACCGTCGCCTTGCTCTCTCTTTC
>SCDT01002255.1:11061-21946 GCA_004143765.1 Drosophila melanica | reverse complement strand
AGGCATATAGGATTTTATTTAGCTCAGCTAATTTAGTTTAAAAGGGCATACAAATCTATTTACAAAATATTACTTGTACATTATCGTTTTTAAGGGCTTCTGCTTGGAATGCGTCGAATGCTGTTGCTATTTTTATTATTATTTCTATTTTAATTTGCATTTGCGTTTCAGTGTTTATGTTTCTGGGTGTAGCATAATTTTGTTCGCAGCTTTTAGCTTTTAATTCTCGCTTATTCTGTTGAACGATATGGAATACTGAATCTAAGCTATACAACGACTATAAAGTGATTGATTGCCATACAAACTACTTGCTACAATAAATAAAAATAACTGCATTATTAACTAACTAAAGCGTAGGCATCAAGTCCAAGTGTATTGTGGAGGGATTGCTGCAGAGTTGCTCTGTGGAAGCCTAACTGTTGCTTTGCGAGCACGTTAAATTAATTAAAGGCGAATTTTTTAGTACAACAACGGTAGCGCATTGTACTTATATGGGCGGATTAAAAAATATCTTTTGCTTAAATCGAGGCACGCGGCTGACGCTAACTAAATAAGTCGCTCCTCTGGCGGTGGCTTGAGCACATTGTCCATTTCTAATCTGGGATTACAGTACTCTTGCGCGCTAGGACTGTAGGTGCCCCGCGTGGCCCGCTTATTGCGCGCCATTACCAAAAAGGTGCCCAGCAGTGCGCCAGCAATCAGCAGCAGCACGACAACAACAGGTATGACAATGATGGCAATGTCTGTCGTGGAGGGACCGTCCTCCTTTGCCGTGATCTGAAAATATAATAGTTTTTATTAGTAGTCACTCGGAGAGTTGCGTTTGTTGCTTCATTTACCGGAGCCGTGCAGTTCTTGCCCATGAAACCCTCTGTGCAATTGCAGATGTAATCGGGCTCGCCGCCGCAGTTCTCCACACATTGCCCACCGTTGGCGCATATGTTTGGCGTATTGCAGGGATCTGTGAAGTTACAGAAGGCGCCGCAATAGGGCTTCTGGCAAATGCACTTAAAGCTGCCTGGCATGTTGATGCAGCGACCGAGCCCACCACAGTACTCATCGCTCTGGATGCACTCGTCTATGTCGTTTTCGCAGTGCACCCCGTCAAAGCCAGTGGACAAACAGTTGCAATGATAGATGCCCACAAGATCTTCACACTGGCCGCCATTCATGCAGGGATTGGACGCACATTCATCGATCTCCTCCTCGCACAACCGTCCCGTATAGCCCAGGCTGCACTTGCAAACGGGTATCTGTAAAATGCATGTTCATTAATTGTTGCAATTGAAAGCGTACTAATTGAGTACTTACGGTATTGGTGCTCAAGCAGAGTCCTCCATTAGCACAGGGCGTTAGCTCGCAGAAAGGCGTATCACACAATGGACCTTCAAAGCCCATTGAACAGGTGCAGGTAAAGTTATTGCCGGTTTGAGCATCTGAAAAGCGAGAATAAGTCGGAATTAGTAAAAACTGTTTAATACACTACAAAGATATATTGTAAGTCGATTGTAACCAACTGCGGAATGCTCTTTCACAGTGTAAAACAGTTGAAAATAATTGGGATTGAGAGTGGGCGAGTCTGCTAAATAAAACTGAGGGATACATATAGATTTGATCGATTTGGACGTATCCAAATAATGTTTTTGCAATCTTTAGAGGAGGTAATCCGACTGCATCACTTTATGTATCTAGCTTTCAAGTTGGAAATATATATATGCATAATCGATATCAAAAGATCTTAACACATTATTAGGACTCTACTTTCTGATGGCCGGACTGCAAGACGGACATTGTGACTACAATCTAATGGTAATGTTTTCATATATTTCTACTATCTTCCATTTTTCATCTATGTGTATGGATTTCCAATACAGTTCAATTTTCCAATCAGTCAGTCATTTAGTCAGATTATATATATAGTTCAGTTAAATCGAGGAAGTTGATCAGTATCACTTACTAAATCCATTCTCACAGGTGGAACCGTTGCGACATGGCTCGTTCTCGCAGGTCATTTGCTTCAGGGCATTGCACTGGGGACCCGTGTACTCCTCGGGACAGTCGCAGCGGTAGGCGGCGATCAGGTCGGTGCAGTTGCCGCCATTCTGGCAGGGTTGGGCGGCGCACTCGTCGATGTTCTGTTCGCAGTAGCGACCCTCGAAGCCGGGCTGGCACTCGCAGTAGAAGTTGGCCACCTGGTTGATGCAGGTGGCGTTGTTCTCGCAGTGCGTGTTGAGGCACTCGTCAATGTCCGTGCCGCAGTCGTCGCCCTCATAGCCCGCCTGGCAGGTGCAGGCGTACTCCTCGGTGGCCGCATTGCAGTAGCCGCCGTTTTTGCAGTCCTCTTGGAAGCACAGAATGCAACCCTCCTCGGGCCGTGTCGAGTTCAGGCGGAACTGTGCTTGCAGCTGCACGGACACGTTCTCGGTGTGCGGATAGAGTTCGGCGTTCGAGAAGTACGGCAGCAGCAGGTCACCGACTCGCGCCTCGCCCAGACAGCCCTTGAACTGGGAGCCCTGCTGGGAGGATTGTGTGGAGCCGC
The DNA here is from genome assembly GCA_004143765.1 of Drosophila melanica. Lineage (NCBI taxonomy): Eukaryota > Metazoa > Arthropoda > Insecta > Diptera > Drosophilidae > Drosophila > Drosophila melanica. Next base: position 19,407 of record SCDT01002255.1, on the reverse strand, counting down.
GCAATTGACGCGACTCGGGCATGCCGCCCAAATAGACTTGGGTGCTGCTCGAGAGCAGCTCCTGAAAGGCTGCCTGATCGATGTCCGTTGAGAAGCCGGGCGTCGGATCCACCATGGACTCCCAACCCTTCCAGCCGCCCTCGAGCTTTCCACCGTGCGCACGCAAATAAATGCGGCTCCAATCGCCATCAGTGTTCTCCTTCTCAAAACGTCCGGACTCGCCAAAATGTAAGTGGGTTAGCTTCCAAGTGACCGTGACACGGCCACCGTTCACGCCGATCTCAAAGAAGCTGTCCTGGTTGTCAATGAAGAGCAGGGTGCCGCCGGCACGCGTGCGATACGCAATCTCAATGACAGGCTTCAGCAGTGGCTGCTTGGTGACGCCACTCTCCTCAGACAGCTGCTCCTTGAAATAGGAGAACGCCAACGGCGCATGCTCCTGACCGGTAAATGTGATATTGGTCAAGCACTCATAACCGTCATCCAGATTTTGACAGACACTGCCGCCGGGACAGGTGACCAGCTGGCAGAACTCGATTTCCTGACAGTCCTTGCCCTTGTAGCCGTTCGGGCACTTGCAGCTGTAGTCGTTCCATGTGTTGCGACACTCGGCATTGTGCTTGCACGGATTCTTGCGGCACAAATCATCGGACACTTCGCCCGGCAGCACCGAGGCGCGATCAATGCTGACCGCACCAAAAGGCTTGGCGTTCACATTCACATCGGTCACATTCAGCGGATACATCTCGACGATCATATTGAGCGAGCCATTGCTCACCTTCACATCTTGTATGATGCCCTTGAAGTAGTCCTTGCTATCGTCCAACTCCCTGGGCGCACTGCTGCTCTCATCCAGGCCCGGCTCAGTGCTGGCCGGCAACAGAGATTCGCGGGTCGGCGCAGGTCCGCCCAAGTAGAGCACCTGTGCATCCAGCAGACCCGTCGTCGACAGCGTCTTGCGGAAGTACTCGGTGCCATTGAGCTTGACCTGCACCAGGGTTTGATTGCGCACCACCTCGATGAGGTGATTGTAGCCATTGTCCAGCTTCTGTCCGCCCACCGTATACGCCTCGGGAGTTCCATTGAACTGCATCTTCACCAGCAGCTCGCCGCCATGCAGCTTGGCTGCCACATACGAATCGCCTACATCTGTGGAGGGAAGTCGGAAGTTTCATTTGTGTTGCACAAGAAGATCCCTGTCCAACTACTCACTCTTTGTCGGCAACTTGCGCGGATCGCTGCCCAAGTAGAAGACCTGACCCGTTGGCTCGCGTGTGCGTATGAACATGGAAATGTCTAGAATCGAGCGTATGGCGCGTCTGGCCACATCTGTCGTCTCCACAATCACAGCCGAGTGTGTGGTATTCTCGTGTCCAAAGGTCGCCGCTGTCATATCTGTGAATCGTATGCGAAATGGTTATTATCTATTCCCATGCCTCTCGAGGAATACTTACTGTGCTGACACGTGTGCCCGAAGAAGGGTCTCGGACAGTGGCAGGCAAAAGTATGCCACAGATCCGTGCACTCGCCATTCGAGTGACAGGGATTCGGTTTGCATTGTTCCGTGCGTGGACAGCCGCTTTGGACATACGACAACTTGGTGTTCTCATCCGAATCGTGCTCGTTGTGCTCATCGGGAAATATCCATTTGCCATTGACGACCACATCCTGCATGCAGCCCACAAAGCTGGATGGTTGATGGGTCAGATGCCTTAGATATGATTTCAAATTGGGTATGGTACCGCCCAGATAGGTCAGCGGGAACGAGGGCTGGCTGTTGTTAGCCGTCTCATAGGAGCCCACCGGAAATATGGCCTGCTCGTCATTGGCGGACAGGACCAAGTGTGACGTATTTATGGCGACGAAAACCTTATGCCAATTGCTATCGTTCAACTTGGAGCCAATGAAGACACCCTCCCATTTGTTCAGCAGTGACGAATGCAGATTGAGACGACCATTTATCAGTTCCAGTATATAGCTAACCGGCTCGTTTTGACCGCCGGAGGTGCCAAAGGCCAAAACGCCATTGGGCAGCGTTGTCTTAAACTGTAAATTGATGTCGTAGCCCTCGTCGCGTTGCGTCTTCACCGTTATCAAACTGCTGACGACCATGGACAGAGTTGTGGTCTTCTCGCAGGTGTCACCCTGGAAGCCGTGTTCGCAGGAGCAGTTGAATAGATGGATCGTCTCGTTAACCAAAAAGGGGCGACAGGTGCCGCCATTTAGACAGGGACCACTGATACATCCAATTAGTGGCACCGAACAGTTTTTGCCACCAAAGTTGGCATCGCAGTCGCATTCGTAGTCGTTGATTTCATCGATGCAAGTGCCATTCTGGCAGGGATTATAACGATCGCATTCATCAATGTTGATCTCACAGTGGGTGCCCTCAAAGCCGGGATCGCATTCACAGGTGTAGGTGCCAATCTGATAGGAGAACGGAAACAATTTTTAGTGAGGATTTCGAACGATTGAGCAACTGAGGGGCACTTACTCCATCATTGCAGGTGCCATGCTTGGTGCACGGATTACTCTCGCACTCGTTGATATTGATCTCGCAGTTCTTGCCTATGATGCCCTGGACGCATACACATTCATATCTAGAGAAGGATACATATATGTTATATGAATTGGAGTCACTCGGTCTGTCCATCGTCTGGTATCTTTGACTTACCCGCTGGCATTCTCGTAGCTGAAAGGCTGACTAAATACGCGTGGCAAGTCCATGACTCTGCTTAGCTGATACAACGTGGAGTTGGAGCGTTCCAGGCAGGTGCTATTGTATTGACAGGGATTGCTCTCACACTCATTGATATCCTGTTCGCAGTTTTTGCCCTTGTAGCCCGCATGGCACTCACAGAAATAGTCCTTAACCTGGTCAATGCACTTGGCACCATTCGTGCACGGATTCGAAACGCATTCATCAATATTCAACTCGCAGTTCTTGCCCTCATATCCGGTGCCGCTGCAGTCACAATGGAAGCCACCCAACTCATCGATGCACAGACCATTGTTGAGGCACGGCGCCGAGACGCAGTCATCGATGTCAATGTCACAGATGCGACCCGTCATTCCGGGTATGCAGGCGCACGTGAAATTGTTTATCTTATCTATGCAGGTGGAACCATTCGAGCAGGGATTACTGATACATTCGTCAATATCAATTTCGCAGTTCTCCCCCTGGTAGCCAGGCTGGCAGTCGCACTCGTAGGCATTGATCTGGATTGAGTAAAAGGATGTGAATAGATCATTTACAGCCAGAAGCAGACTTATAAATAATATAATAAACAATATATATGAAATGAAGCATTAGAAACTTAACCAAATAAATCAAGCTATTTTTCGTGTAATAGATTTTCGTAGTTATTGCGCTTTAAAATTTGATCCATGTGTGTAAAGGCATACCGACCAAAGTTTATGATCGATTGATAAACCCGATAGAAATATCGATTTTAGGCTAATCCTCTAAGGGCAATAACGAAATGATTGACTAGCAAAATTTGCATTATTTGTATCATCAACATAAGTAAATAAATAATTCAATAGTTTAGGATGGATATATTAAAATTAAAAAAAAATATTTCTAAGAACAATATATCAGAACAAATAAATTCGATAATATCGGGTTTTTATATGGAAAAGTATAATCTCTGCTTAATGCGTTAAACTCTGAGGACAGTCAAAACAACGGGTAAAAAGCAATTAACATCACATCAAAAAATAATACCGAATCTCTTTTTGGAGCCAACAAATGGGGCGCTACAGAAATGATTTTCTATCTAAATCAGTAAAATTAAGAAAAATTGCACGAATATTAGACACACTAATGAAACCATTTGGGATTGTTAGAAGGGAAGCTGGGGAAAAGCAATTGTGTTTAAGCTAATTTCTATGAATCGGGGTCACATTTATGGACAACTTTGGGCACATAAGGTATATCTGGTCAACACACAGACTCGTGGAGGCAACTCACTTGTCTCAATATCCGATGCTTTCCGTATTTAAAGAAAAAGAGCTAATTGCATTTTAGTAACTGGACACTCAATTGGGATGGCGTCACATGTGGACTCTTACCTTGTTGTGGCAGGTGGCGCCGTGCAGGCACGGATGGCTGAGGCACTCGTCCACATCGGAGTCGCAGTGGATGCCGGTGAAACCGGGCGTGCAGTAGCACTTGTAGGAGCCCTTTTCGTTCTTGCAGATGCCATTGCCGCAGATCTTTGGCTGCAGCATGCACTCGTCCACATCGTTGGCGCAGTTGCGACCGGTCCAGCCGCGCTGGCACTTGCACTCGTAGTCGCCATTGGGAAGATCGAGGCAGTCGCCGCCATTCTGGCACGGCTGTGTGGCGCACTGATTGCACACCTTGTTCTCCGGGCAAATGCACTGGTTCTGCGCACAGATCATCGGCTCCTGGCAATTGAGCGGCGAGCAATTCTCCATCTTTTCGCAGCGATCGCCCGAGTAGCCAACGGCACAATAACAATGGGTGCCATTCATGGAGCAAGTGCCTCCGTTAAGGCACTTGCCATTCGTGGCATTGCAGTTGATGGGTGTCAAAGCCAAAGCGGCGACGCCGTCGCCCGTGCTCTGCTGGCAGTTGTAACCTTGAATGTCGAGTACAAATTGAGGTTAGTTTTGATCGTGCATTAGACAGCTTTTGTCACAAACTGTACTTAAGTCTACTGTTTTAGGTATTCGAAGCGTTCAACAAACTAAAAGTAATAGGTGCTACTAGTCTACGTATTTACAGTTAATATAACGAGGGTTGCAATACAAGTTAATAGAGCAAAATGCAGGAAAAACAAATCTAGGATATATGTACATATAACATTCTTTTAAGATAATAATAACAAATCTCACAGGACTTGCAGTGCAACCCTGTACGGTATTGTTGTTGCCAAACCTGTGTATCCGCTAGCACATATACAGGTATAATTGTTACTATATCCCAGGCAGGTGCCACCGTTCAAGCAATTTTCTTGGGGACATGCATTCAGTGAGGCCGAGCGTTGGGTTGGTGCTTGTTGTTGCTGTTGCTGTTGTTCTTGTTGAGTTTTGTTTAGTTTACTATCTGTTGTTGCTGTTGTTGTTGTTGCTGTTCTTGTTGTTGTGTTGGTTATTGGAGGTTTTTTGGTGGTAGTAGTTGTTGTTGTAGCAATTGTTGTAGGAATAGCTGGGGTTGTGATTAGCATTGATGTTGTTGTTGTTGTGGTTTCTTGTTCTGGTGTCGGTGTGGTTGTTGTTGGCAGGCAATGACCAATGGGGCCTACATATACATACATAATTCGCACAGCCATATATATATATATACAGGATAGTTACATTTGCCATTAATTAGCGGATATTTTTGTTTTTTGTTTGTATTCGATTGTGTGTATATGTACATAAAAGTATTACGGATTAGTTGAAAAGTGTTTAAATAATGCGATTAATATATATATATATTTAAAAAGCTAAATGCACACAATGTCAACCAAGCGAAAGTTAATATTATTGAGATCTATGGGGAATAAAGCGACTTTGGTTCGTTTAATTAGCTCTATTTGGTAACTGATCTTTAACAAGCTTTTTATTCTGCCTTTCTTTGTTTTTTCGTGATTATGCTTTTTTGTAATAAATGCTTTTTTTTATGATAAGCCTTTGTAAAGAATTATGTTTAATTTTAGGTTTTTCTAATGCGTTTAGTTTGTTATTAATTATGACACAAAATATGAAATTTTAAGTCCAACTGATTTAATTATAAATAAATGCGTTAATCGAAATGTTTTGTCCTACAAATTCCAGGAACATTTTATTTTAATTAAATAAGCTTAACAGCGAAAAATGATCAAGTTAAATGATCCGCAGATATATTTTTGTGAAGCGCTCTTAATAAGTCGTGTATTTAATTCAAATATTTTAGAACTTTTGGATTCCAAAATAATTGTTATAATGAAAAAACGAATTTTCTCGTCTAGTAAAGAAATTTGCACACTGACCGACTTTCAACAAAGCTTGTGTTTGAATTAAGTTCGAAATTCTTGTTTTTTTTAAGGGAATACATACAAACCCGTTTAACTGAAAAGGTTAACATATATTTGTAAAGTAAAATGGCAATATCAAATTTATGGATAAAGAATTCGGAATTTATTTTTATGGCCACGTCTCTCCTAACATCAATTTTATTTTTAAAGGCGATGCATTTTGAAAAAAATTTGTTTTTGATTTATTGGATTTTGTATCTATTTAGCTGGTCACAAATAGTATAAAAAAAACCACATTTAACCGATTCTACATTTCAAATCGATGCATTTTTGAAAGAAAATTTGTTTATGATAATTTGAAAATTCATTTGGTTTTAGTTCATCCATTTACACTTTATTTTTTGTTTTTATAAGTAGTTGTTTAAATAGCGAATTATTAAAATCTTTTATTTATTTAAATTTTAATTAATTTGGAAAATTGCAGAAGTGAAATTATCAGTGAGTTTATAATCAACGAAAAATGTCAAAGCGGAAATACTATTAGCTATTTCGATGAATTGAATTGACTTATGAGCTATAATCAAAGTGGCGTAAGTAATAAAAATGCAATATAAAATTTTGCATTTTTGAAAGTGGATCTCAATTGTTTCGATATCGTATTGATAGAGACAACTTAACGGGGTCGCACCGAATCTCGAACTCTTGTGCACTCATTTATAAGCATGTGAAAAAAATTGTAGGAATTTTTTTTATATAGGAGGTGGATTCCATTCAATGGGAAAGAATGCCATAAGCATTATGATGATCTGTTTGAGTAAATTCGTGCTGCTGCTGCAGACTTTTTTTTATTAAAATCAAATATAGCCATTTTACTTTTTTTTTTTAATATTTAACCTATTCAGTTAAGCAGCAATATTTTTATATACCACATAAAAAGCCACAAAATATAAAAATGTTATATTTAGTTAATTCCTAATTTCGATCTACTCTAACAGAAAATTAATAATTTAGCAACATTTATTTGCTATAAAGCTGCCTATTTTGTTCCTCATTTAATCATTTCAGACAGTATTAAATAAAGATTTAGCTAGCTAGAAAAAAGCTCTACTGTGCAGTGGATCCTGGATACGCAGAGTTTTCCACCTACTCAATTTTAGCTCACAACGTTTGCGCTTGAGCCACTCGGGCGAGATATAGCGTTTTTTCTTGCCACTGGCGCACAAAGTGCTCGAATCGCCCTCACCCTCGACTTCGGCTGCACCCTCTCCCTCGCCATGCAGGGCCATGACCAATTCAAGCGAAGTTGGCAGCTCCAAAGTGGTAGCTTTGATTGAGAGATTTAAGTGTGAGGAAGAAAATAATGTTAGCCAGGTTAAAGAGTCCCTGCTCGCGTTAGCTAAGCTACAACTAAAGCAATTGCATGCGCCACACCATGAACCATCGAACCCAAATGGAGACGTGGAGTCGTGTACTCACCCGAGGTGCCTGGCTTACACATGCAGACGCCGCCAACACACTCCGAGTCGATGGGACACTGCTGGGCGCAGCTGGGGCCCAGTTGGCACAGCTCGCCACTGTACTCGGGGGCACAGATGCACTGGAAGCCGATGGCTTTGTCGACACAGGTGCCGCCGTTGAGGCACTGCTGTGTCTGGCAGCTAATGGGCTTCTCGCAGATCTCGCCGTGCCAGCCGTCCTGGCACTGGCATGTGTAGCCGCCGTATGTGTCGTAGCAGCGTCCGCCGTTCCGGCACGGATTCTCCTCGCACTCATCGATGTTCGACTGGCAGAAGGCGCCCATGTAGCCGGTGCCGCTGCAGTCGCAGCTGAACCCGTTGACGCTGTCGATGCAGCTGCCATTGTTCTGGCAGGGCTGCGAGGCGCACTCGTCCATGTCGATCTCGCAGCGAGCGCCAGTGTAGCCCTTTGGGCACTCGCAGGTGGGGCTGGAGCTGCCGGTAAGGACAACGCAGGCGCCATTGTTCAGGCACGGATTTGATTGGCAGAGCGGATGAATGTTCACCTCGGTCTCACAGTGCTCCCCACTGTGGTTCGCATGGCAGACACACTGGTAATCCCCGCGAGAGTTCTCGCGACAGGTGCCGCCGTTGTTGCACGGATTCTTGGCGCACGGCGAGCCGTTATCCTTCTGGCAGTTCTTGCCCGAGTAGCGCGCCGTGCAGCGACATTCGTAACCATCGGCGTTCGAGGTGCAGGTGCCGTGGCCCATGCAGGGATCGTTCAGGCAAAAGTTGTCCTGCAGCCGGGTAAATGTCTCGTGCTCGCTGCACGGTCCATACGACAGCGGACAGACACCAAATACGGCATTCTGCTTGGATGCATTCACAAACTGCAGTCCAGGTCCGTCCAGCAGGCAGCC
>SCDT01002255.1:836-10947 GCA_004143765.1 Drosophila melanica | reverse complement strand
TATGTATATATTTATATGATGTCGTCAAGTCACGTATAACAGGCTCTAATAAAATAATTTTTATGTTTATGCATTTTCTCACGTGCTCCTTTATCGTTGAGTTTAACAAAATATAATAAAAAAGTACAACTTCTTTTTGTAAAAAATTAAAACATTTTTTGGGAAACTTTCGACACTGATTTTGCAACATTTAAGTTTTCACATACTGCTAAAAGAAATGTTTTTACATTCTTGGATCATGATTCGACAAAAAAACTTCATTGGTTGCGTTGTAAAAAATATTACTCAAATTATCTCTTTTGATGTGCGCCTATCACGAAAAACACTACTTTATTTTAATAAAAATAAAACGTAAGCCGAGACTAATTAAAACTTTAATTACTTTAACTGAAAATCAAAGTTTTAACCCTAAAAAAGATTTTCCGCATGGAAGTGATTAAAGTTTAAAAAAATGTTTGTGGGCGGTTTGATTTGATTATTCGTGGACAAAAATTGAAACACGGAAAATTTAATTTAAAATTCCGTTTCCTATTTAAACGGATATGAGATCCGAAATTAAATATTAAATCGTTAATTTTAAATGCGGGGCACAAAACTAAAATGAAAACAGTTTTCAACTATAATTGTTTCCATACAGTTTTGGACATGGAAATAATTTAATCTGATGACTCCAAATTTTAAATAAGTTAAGCATGATATCGATATGAGATGATATTTCTTCTTCCATTTTCTATTTTCTTTTTTTTTGATAAGTTAAAACAAACTGAAAATTTGATGCTTTATTTATTAATTCTACTCATTCTTTTCCTTTAATAATTGACTAATATCTTTTCAAACAATATTATATAAAATTGCAAATTTATTACGCTTTACCAATAACTCAAAGTTAAGTTTTTTTTGCTTTCTCAGACAGATCGGAGTTGGCACACAAACTTAATGTCAGCTTGTACAGTTAAAGATTTTTTCGAGCTTAGACTTTTCTTTTTTTCAATTTTTCAATTTAGCACAAACCATGACTGAGTACCTCTACCTAATGGGAAGATAATCACTTACCAAATATAATTGCCGCACGATCCACATGCAAATAGAGATTGCCGTACTCGTATTTGAACTGTAGCGTATGCCAGCGATTGTCCAGCAGTTGGTAGGGTAACCTGACGTCCAGACGATTGTTGAGCCCAATGACGGCCGGTCCGGCGAGGGAGACTTGGAGGAAATCGTTGAGCACTGAGATTACAATTGAGTTTTTGTTATATTGCTGGGCGAGTATTTCGCCCCCGCGGCACGAGCGGAAACTGATCGCCGAGTGATCCCAGGTGGGCATCGGCGTCTGCAGGCGCAGGTAAGCAGACCCATTGAAATATGCCTCCCTCGTGTGCACTTCCACCGAAGCGACATCTGCAAAACAAGGCAAAAAACACACAGAAAAAGAAATGAGCAAATTGCACGCCAAAACAAGAAAACAGAAAATATAAAAAAAAACTTGGACAAGGCCAGCAGCCGGTAATCGCATTTGATTACAGGTCAAGTAAGGCGGGTAAGTTGGCAGGGGTTACTGAGCTAAAGAAATATTGTTAATGTTGCATTTGTAATCGTAGACTTCCTCATTTGTCGCACCTATCGCATTTGTCCTATTGAGCACAAGGCAAATGGCAAATTGGTTTACACGCTTTTTTTTTCTGCCAGGAAAGTGTTTAAAGCCAACCCGCATTGACCAAATTAGAAAAGTTGCCGGCACAACTGGCACCTAATGTTAATCAGTTGCTCCTAACGTCAACTTCGCGCACAACTTTCATTTGCGCTGGCGGCGCAGAATCAATTCGCCTTTCCTCTCGCCCCCTCACCATACATGCACACATGTGCGTGTTTGGGCACCAGCAGCAGCAGCAACCACACGCTCCACTCATTTCAAGTGTTTTCCTTAAATTTTTGTTGCTTTTCAAAAGCAACAAACAACAAGCTCTTCGGAGTGAATGCACAAGCCATAAAAAGCAAAATCAAAACATAAGCGAGTTGTTTTTTTTTCTGTTTCTTCTCTTTGGTTGAAAAAGTTGAAATTACGAGAAAGAAAGTTGTACTTAGGAAACGATAATGCAAATTTTGAGGAACATGAAAATGTGATTAACGTTGCCGGTTTATTTCTTCCGATTTTTAATAATCACGTCAATACGTGTGCTTTTAAAATTTGACGTGATATTAAAATCTTATAAGTTAAACTGTTTAAAGCAGCTGTAAATATAGTATTAAAATGTTACGCCAAGAATTTTCATTGTATTTAAACCTTATAATTTTGGCACCGGGAATTTCGGTTTAATGTGATTTTCGGTTTAATGTGATTTTTTTTTAATAAAATTAAATTGAGATAATATTATCAAATCAACGACATATTTGATAAAGTCGTTGCATTGGTGACAATAAATGATTTATTTATTTATTTATTTATTGATCGGATAAACCTTTACTATCCTTAATTTGCCTCTGCCCAAGTCAACCGACAGGATTGAAAATTATTTACACGAAGCTGATAACATGCAAATTAAGTTTTTTTAAAATTTTTTTTAATATAGCACGGATGTCAATATTTTTTAATCGTACCTCTTTTACTTTATTTTCCACTTATTATTTGGTATGTAAATTTAATATTTTTGTTGGCCAACTTTTGTGATTATTTATCATTTTAGTTCGATTTATTTGCTTTGCCGCACAAATATNCACTTATTATTTGGTATGTAAATTTAATATTTTTGTTGGCCAACTTTTGTGATTATTTATCATTTTAGTTCGATTTATTTGCTTTGCCGCACAAATATTGTTTATCTTAGAATTTGTTCTTATATTTGTTCAGCAATAGACCAGCTATAGATACTGTACTTTGTCTGGCTGCTAACGAAACTTTTTGTTAACTAAAATACTCGCACTTCTAATGGTAAATTCACATATTTGTTAATATAGATATTGCATATAGCTTTGTGTATATTCGGACATGTATATAATATATGTTCAAGCTGGTTTCAATGGCATTGGTTAAGTGGCAGTAGCTGTTGTTAAGAAAAAATATTCAGCAATAAAAATTAGAGTTTAGAGTTTGTGCTAAGTGGCTGCCAACGCGATTTTGTCATAAGTCAAAAAATTGGCATGTGCCTTAAAGTATTTTTTGTTTTTTAATATTTTTAGCACACATTTTAATATTAAAACTCTGACTTGTCGCATGACTCTGAGCCCTTGAATGCACTTTGGCCTGCCCCGTGCTGACTTACAGGGCAGTTGGCTTAGAAACCGTTTAAATAAAAAACAAAAGCAAAGCGTTGACCAGACCTCGAACTGGCCCCAGTATCTGCAGTACCCTACTGTTGCTACCGCCGCCAACCCCCCTCCTCCCTTCACACCCTTCTATACAACGTGAATACAGCACCCACGCAGGTGAAAACATTATGAGGCCATCGATTTTGTTGCGCCGCTTTTAAAACATTTTATTCGCATTTAAAGGCGATTTAGTTTGCCTTGCATTTGCCGGCCAGGTGGAAATAAATGGAAATGTTCTCTGCACAGAGCTGAGAACGTTTTGCTGTCATTTAGTTTTGGTTTTGGTATTGTTTTTGGTATTTGTGTGTCAGCTCTTTCAGAGCTTCGTGCACATTCGTAGGTAAGTAAATGAGCCAGTAAGTAAGCCGTAGGTAAAGTAGCTCATAATTATATTATACTCACGTACGAAACTGTGCAGAAAAAAAGCTACAAAAGGCGTGTAAGAATGCTGCCCAACAAATGGTTTCAGACCTCAGATACCCTATTTAAGCTTAACTTAAAGCACTCGAATTTGCTAATTTTTTTAATTCTTTCAAAGTGTGAAAATTAAAAAGTATTTAACTGCTTCAGTAAAACCATTTTTATATATTCGTTCAATGGTGCAGAACGCTAAAACCAACCAACTTTACTATATATGTATGTATACTTCAAAAATTTAAAATTTTTTAAAATAAAGCGACTTAAATATTATCTACCTATAAAATTATTTTAATTTTTTGCTTTCCTCTTTGGCATTCCTTTTTAACAGCTTCTTATTATACAGGGTATGTAAATGGCATTTAAAATGTGAACGCGTCTAAAAAAGAATTACTTATTGTATATGCTGTATGTGTAGACATGCGCTTTTGTATAACAGCATTGGCCTTTTGTGCTTAGCCGTAAACGAACGGAACGGAAATTTCATAATAATAATAAACGTACAAATGCGAAATGGCAAAAAGAATTTTTGTTTTCGCATTTTCGACAACTGTTTTCTTGCGTCTTCTTCATCGTCTTAATGAATGAATCGACAATATGACGACAGCGTCGACGACGACTTTGACGGCAGCTTGGAACGAGATCTTGCGTTAAGAGCGAGCGAATTTTAAGTTTTTAGCGGTACCATAAAAGAAACAGTTGTTAATAGCTTCTTTTTATGCCGTAAGCCCATAGAAAATGGGTAAAAAGGTATTTTGATTTTGTGCAAATGTATGTAACAAGCAGAAAGAAGCATCTTTGACCTTATTAACTATATACATATATTCTTGATCAGCATCACTAGCCAAGTCTATCTGTCTGTCTCTTCAGAGGCTATAAAAGCTAAAAGCTGATCTTGGACTCATTCAGTTCATATATACCATACACAATTTAAGTTTATTTCAAAGAATCGATAACACTTTCTTTTATATGATCGATATTTATCGTTTTTTTAACCAAGGTTGGGGAAACCTCCTACAATTCCTTAAAATATCAAAAAATCCGAAAAAAACACATATCATCTTGAAAATTGCATAATAGTTTAGAAGAAAATCAAAAATGTAGTTACTATAGTCGGGGCCATTTTGGTGTGTGTGAATTTGTGTGTGTATGTATGAATGCAACGGTGTTGAAATATTTGTAAATACAGATCGCAGTCTTGAGGGTATCTTCAAGTCGAGCAGCCCCGACAAGAGGCTTCTCACTTGTTCTTTATTTATTTTTTGTTTTTTTGATTTGTTTTTTTTTTTTGGAGCGTTAAGTTACCGGCTAGCGACTCTTCAAAGTTAAAGTTTAATGATGTCTAAATCGCTTTGTGCTTTAAGTTGGGCGTGTCAAATGGTTGCCACAAGAAAATTTAAATACACACAACGCAAAATTTTTAACGAAATGGTATGCAAAATATAATGAACAATTGTCACAATGGCTTGTTTTGACAATGTCCCGTAGAGTTTGTGTTAGTTTATAAAAATTTATGCAGAATCTGCAAGAAAGAACCAATAAAGTAACAACATTTACAGATTTAAGACTTTCGATATACCTTTCTCCACAGGTTTGCATATCGAATTAGAGAATGCAAAAGGAGTATTGAACTATATATTAGAGAATGGCATTGAAGCACAAGCTGGCATTTTGCGGTATTGCTACAAAGATTTTATTATAATATTTTGCATAATTTTTTTTTACTGAATATCTACAACGTGAATTGAATATTTCAGTGACTGCGCTTAACATATTGATTAATATATTATTGTGTTCCACCTTTGAAAGTGATAATCTGATTATCAATAAACCATTATTTCAGTTAGTATTTAGAAGCCGGTTTTTTTTGCAAAAATACTTGAATTCCGTCAAAACACTTTATCAATAAACTGAATATTGCAAAAAATCGAATTTAAATAAAATAAATTTTATTTTGTTGTTTTAATTTGAGCTAAATACTTTATAATAATTATGTTTGTTATTTTATTTTTGATAAAATTTTTTAAACAACTGTTTAATCGTATGATAACTCGTATGATATAGTATATCTACGGATTTGAATGTATTTTTCAATTACCCTTAAAACATTCATCATTCAAGCCAAAACGGATTTCTACTTTCTTTTTCCATTTTTTAAGACTATTTTAACAGATACAATCTATACGGTTATATCATTATTCATTTCCCATTTCCCCCCGGTATTTTCGCAAATAATTAACATTCAAGAAAATGTGATGTATGCAAATGAAATGTCGAAAACTGTGCTAAATACTCGTATCTCGTGTGCGATGCAACAAAAACAAGAAAATTGCAGCTGAGACTCCTGCCACGCCCACTTTAGCATAGGCGAAAGACCCAGTTACCAAACACTCACACATGCAAATCAGCATAAGTATGCATGTAAATTAGTTCAGCTTTGGGCCTCGGCATTTCCATTGCATTGCCTTCTGTAGTATGACTAATCAGCGCCAACATATAAATACACACACACACACACATACTTGCACACTTTTCGCCATTGCATGTTTGACGCGTTTTACTAGCTGTTTTTTGTTGCATTCGCGATTTGTGGGCTCTTTTGGCTTGTACTCATTTTTGCAGTTTTGGCGTTTTTGTTTTGTTTCTGTGCTCTCCCAACTTTCTAAGCCATGTTAGCTGTCTGGTTGTTTGTTGTTGTTGTTGCTTGCTGTTTGTTGCGGCAACTGCAAGCTCCAAGTAACCATCATCCACCATTTCTCACCCACCCACCCCACTGGCTGGCCGAAACGACCACAACAAAAAGCCCAAAACGTTGCTAAAGCTGCGTCGCTGGCTCAGTTTTTGTTTTTGGTCATACTTCAATTGTTTTGCCATTGGTTGCCTCACACACAACCCACACACAGACACAAATGCACACAATACTTTATTATTATTGCGGCCAATGTTGTTATTGCCTTTAATTTTTGCTGTAAATAATTTTTTTGTTTTTGTTTTTCTATTGCCTTTTGTGTAACAAACGCCTACGAAACAAAATTTCATTTTTCGCTCAGTTTTTGCTGCTTGTCGGATGTTCCACAGTTGCATAAATTATTTGAGCCGTTTTCATGTGGCTCTTACTTTTTCTAGCCAATTTGCTAACCGTAATAGCAATAACAAAAACAATTTCCTTTTAAAAGTTTTTTGAAAAATTTTTAATTGCATTTTAATTGTTGCGTTTTGAGTTCAGTTTCAGTTTTCGTTATTACTGTTGTTGTTCAATTTGCTTCTATTCATGGAAAAGTGAAAACGTGTCGCGATTAAAGTTTAATTATAGTTTGGCGATAATGCGATTATCGAAATGTTCACGGCTATAATAGATTTTGAGGGCCTAACAAGCATGTTTAAAAATAAGGAAATAAAACAAAAAGAAAGCGTGTTTGGATCATTTGTGGGAATTCTTTTCTTATAATTCTGTATATTTGGCGATCTATATCTCTTCAGAACAAAAGAAACTACTAATAAGCCGTAATAAATACATCGTAATTAAGTATCTAAACAGATTCTCAAATTGTAATAAAAATTAGTTTTATCTTATTAAATCAAATACATACATACATAGAATATAATTTAACAAATAAGATTTCTGAAGAAGGGAAGAAACTGACTCGGAGATACCCCGAACCTAGCTGGGGAGCTAAAGTCACAAATATTTAAACTAACTTCATACAACAAAATGCACTTTCAAACTTTTTAATGGAAACAGGGTATAAAAAATATCTAAATTGATTTAAAATGCCTTTTATCATCATGGATTGTTTTAATTAAAAACAATTTTTAATTGTGACAGTCTCAAATCTAAATGTATTTATCTCAATTAATATAATAGTTTATCTCGTTATTATATTTGGAAATGTCTTTATAATTTTATACATTTTTTGTATATATAATATTTTTCTATATAATAAATTTTTGTTTCTCGTAAGCTTGTGCAATAGAAACTGTTTAGAAGACATTTCTCTAACATTTTTCGAGCAGGTTTTCTTATCAGTTGAACTCGTTGTAGTTGCATATCAAGAGAGTTCCCTGGAGGGTCTTGAAAAGAATCTCTTGTTCAAGCAGTTTTAAACAAGTCTCGTTCCCATTCGACGGCAAACACTTTGCGATCTTTCATGTCTGAGTGCGCTTTATATTCCGACTTGGTAATCATTTGTGCAGACACCTTTGAGAGCAAACAGACCAACATACGAACAACAAGCACAACAAAAATGAGCTCAACAAAGCTAAAGTCTCTTGACAAATTAGTTCCCACACAAATTTCCGCCTGTGCTTCTAAGAATGCCATGTATAGACGTTTTAAATATTTAAATAAATACACCGGCTGGCTTATATAGTGGCGTTATACAATAGCTAGACGATTATAGCAAAAGCAATTCACACATGCGAAGAAAAGCTAATTAATACTGATAAATAATCGCGTCACATGGACACAAAAGCGTTGAATAAAAACGCGCACAAAACGCGTATAAAACGCGCAGCAGCAACCAACCTAAATTGGTCGTGGCGCTGGCAACCTTTAGTCAGCGGAACTCCACCCCGTTTTCATCTATGTCATGGGCTGAGTCGTTTCTGGGAATAGCAACGCGCCCAAAATGCTTAGAATTGGGCACAAAGTGGAGTCACCGGTGGCGCCGACGTAGTTGCGCTTGCCTGGGAACCAGTTTTTAGAGTGGCAACAACAATTGGACGCAGTCGCAGCCACACATACAGATACAACACAGATACAGATACAGATACAGGTAAAGGTACAGATACAGCCCTTGCGTATGAGAGCTCCAGAAGACCCGTTCGGCAAAGTAGCACAAAGCAATGAACTGTTGAAAAATGCCTGAGAATCTTTTCCGGTAACCGTGCCCGGAACAGTCTGGGCAAACACAGACGAACAGTCAAAACGGTTAACAGAACTGGCTTGCACCATTGTGGGCGTTGCACTGTGGAGTGAAAATCTGAATCAGAATTTCACCAAAAGCGGAATATGATAGCCACTTGTAATTGTGTTGAAACTGAACCCTTGCACATGCATATTGAATCACGAGTTAAAAATGTGAAACTTAATATGACAGCAGCCAAAAAATCAACCGAGGCGTGGTCGATTAACTTAATTAATTTTACTTAGGCATGCTAAAAAAAATTGTGATATTTGGTAAATAACATCAAACTTAAAATTTAATCATTTTTGTTAATAAAAACAATTCTTAATCAATCTTTTTTCAAAAAATAGCTATTATTTACTAATGAAAAAACAATTTATAATTAAAGTCTATTTTAAGTATTGTATCAATATTAATAAAAGCTGCAATCAATTTCATGCCAAACAGATTTTTAAAATCATATATCAATATAACCCTAATATAACTTGATTTTAAAAGGGTTTGTCTTATTATTAGAAGAAAAAGTTATTTTTGCTAATATAGATTCATTAAGATATTTGGCGTCTTTATTAATAAAAAAATATTTTCCCTAAATAAATAAATATATGCATGTATTTGTAATAATTAATAATAAATAATTAATTAATTAATTAATATCTTTTATTTATTTTTAAATCCTCGTTTTGAACCATGAACCGAACCAGCAACAACATAATATGGTTTTTATTACAATATTGGGTCCGTCGTAAATGATCAGGAGAAATCAGAAAATAATTTCAATCAATATTACTGTATTCCTAATGAATATTAATTCCCAAAGGCGAATGAAAAAAAGGTCAAAAAAATATATTCTTAAGAAAATGTGATGATACTTGATACTGACATAAAAACTCGAATGTAAATTAGGCTTCGCTTGATGCAGTGGTGAGGATCATTTGACTCGCAGTCTGAAAATATTTTTTTGGCGCGGTTTATTAAAACTTATCACTGCATTCAGAATTCTCTTCGTAACAGAATTCTCTTTTGCGTTAATAATTCGTTTTGATTAATGACATTTACAAGGAAATACAGTTATATTTTGGAGTTTTTTAAATTTACTTTCACATCTCCCCACCGCAAAATACATGTGCCAGGTAATACCTTCATATCTATCGATAAACATATATGTTTTTATGGTAGGTATACTATATGTATATCAACGATATCAAATTTTCTGTGCGCTATTTGTTGGGTTTCTATTCCACGGTGCGGATGCGATCACTCTACGCCTATGAGTCAAACACAATGTTGGTTGTTGCGGTTGGTTCGCTGCGTATGCAAATAGTGACAGATAAAACGCAGCTACGTGATGCCTCTGATAAAGACAATGACAACAACTATAACAACAACAACAACAACAATCGAGAGACGCCCACAATTTAAACATTTGTTTGCAACTAAAAGCGAAAGCAGCTGGCCACGTTTTTATTATGTACGAGTATTTT
>SCDT01002254.1:4988-26531 GCA_004143765.1 Drosophila melanica | reverse complement strand
ATCATGATTTTTTGATTACGTGAAAATCCAATATATTCCAAAATCAAGTTGTAGAAAGCATTTTATAATATATATTCTCTGAGATAGATTTTATTTTAAATTGGCTAACTTCATTAGAGAATTGGACATATATTTTGAAGGCATTTCCATAGCATTTATCGGGATCAACTTGACCTTTCGGGCAGCAATTAAAATATGTTGCGTTTTAATAATCATTATAAAAAATATATAAATGTTTACATTAATGCATCTTAATATAAAAATTCATAATAAAGATTAAACATAATGAATACAATCAAATATAGTTATACGACATCAACTGGACCGATTTGGCCAGTCAATAATTGGTCTTGCGGCGATTCCTTTGAGCCTTCTGCTTGGCCTCGACTGCTGCACAGGCTGCTTTATAGGCGGCCGTTTTGGTCTTATCAAAGTCCTGCCTGGCCGCCTGCAGCTGTTGTCCCAGGCTTTGCACACGATTCTTGGCCGCTTCCAGCAGCTGGGTCTTCTCCGCCAGCTCATGTTGTGCCCCGTTGGAGACGTTCTCAATGTTGGCCAGGTTGGCTGTCGCTGCCTGCACCAATAGCTTGAGCTGCCCCAGCTGGTTTCTCGCCTCATTTGCGGCGTCATTGGCGGCCGCTGCGTTCGCTTGAGTATTTTGCAGTGAGTTGTTCACCTCCTGGACGACCGCCTCCGCCTCGCGGTTCTCCCCCTCCAGTTGCTCCACGATCTGCTGCTTTCCGGCCAGGGCTGCCTCGGCCGCACGCGCCGACTGCAGCGCCTTCTCGGCGAGCTCCACTTTCACATGGGACGCGGCTGCGTCTGCGGCCGCCATTTGTGCATCGTTCGCCGCCTTCGCCTCCTGCGCCGCTTTCTGTGCAATATTGGAGGCCTTGGCTTTGGCATCGCTATGGACTATGACATTGTTGCAGCCCTTGCTAGCCTCACAGCCCTCCCCGCCGTTATCCTCTTTTGCGGCCTCCTCGTCCAGCCGAACCAGAACGGGATCAACATTTCTTTTGCTGTAAACCTGACCGTACGGGTTTTATTCATGGATTTTAGAAACCAGTAGGCTTACTGACCTTCTCGCGCGACCTGATGACATAGCTCTGGGATATGCAACCGATGTTGAGTAGCAGAAATATGGAAATATAGAGCATTGTGCTAACCCTTCGAAATTCATTGTTAATGAGCCACAGCTGTCAATCGCTTAATGTCTGTTAGCAGTCTGAAAGCTAAAGCTTTGTGTAAAAACGAAAAATGCGACTTTACTTTCAAATCATGTGGATCATCATATTAACCTCTGTTATACAAATAGCATTCGCCTCGTCCCACACCTCCCGCAGGGACCGGCGAAGAGCGGCCCGACAGAGTCGCTTCAAGCGGCTGCTGTTCAACGATATGAAAGATACAAACGACGTACAGTATTTTCACGATAGTCGATCATGTCCTGCGAACAACGATGAAGACGCACGCGACCGACCCAAGCTGAGAGGGGGCAACGCCAAGTCGCATGGCACTGGCATTGCAATTAAGGCGGCCTTGGAGGCCAAGCAGGCCAACGACGATATGGCCAGTGCTGTGAGAAAAGCATCCGATCGGATAAAGCTGGAGTATGCCGATAAGGCAGCCGCAGCTGCCAAGGCGGCCGAGGCGGTGCTGGCAGGTAAGCGACAGGTGCTCGAGCAGCTCGAGATGGAGGTTCGCGAGGCCGAGTTAATCGTGCAAGAGGAGACACAAGAGCTGGGCTCTGCGGAAACCAATAGCCAGCTGGCACTCAAAGCGCAGCAACAAGCCAAAGAAGTGCTGAAAATGACAATTGCCGGCCTAAAGCTGGCCAGAGAATACTGCAACAGTGCTGAACAGGTGTCCGCCGCCAGCCAGCAGTCCGTGGCAGAAAAAACTAGTCTCGTGGATGCGGCCCAGAAACGGGTTGGAATCCTTCTACACCAACTGGGCGAAGCCCGCAGCGACTTCCAGAAGACCAAGAAGGCTGCCTACAAAGCCCTAAGTGCAGCCAACGAGGCCAAGGCGCGAATTGATCCACATCAGACTTGAGCGATGGCCGCAAAAGTATCTCAAATTGTTCTCAACATTTTAACATGTATTTAATATATTTTGTATGCAAGTGTTTTATTTTTGGATTTTGTGACCAATTTTAGAAGAAATTTGCTACTCTTTCGAAGCTTAAACTAGTTGAGAATTTTAGGGGTTCAAACAACGAAAAAATAGCACGCTACGCATATCGATGTCAATCACTCGATCTGTAATGGATCAAGTGCCTAATCTTATAAATAGTATAAAATTGCAAGTAATTAGTTTTAATAATACCCTTTCAAACCATTTCAAGTGAGAACAACATCGGTTAAAATAATTTATTCTGTTGTTTATTAAACTTTTTTCTTTAGGGAATAAAAATATAAAATTCCTTGACGTCGTGCAAAAAGTGCCCGCGTCTGAATGGCTGCCAAAAATGCTGTGGAACTCTGTCTGTACATTTGCATGATTCCGATCAGAACTGTTTAAGTAATATAGATAATGGTTGACTGATTTTTGCAACCGATTTTGACAAATACAAATATTAAACAAGCTAACTGTAGGCTTAACTGAATGAATACATAGTATAACTAATAGAATACAAGGGAGCTGCTTAATAAATAAGTATTACTTTAAAAAGCCGGCAATAAAGGGCTGACATTACGCGAAAAGAACAATTGTACATATTTAGACTAATCAGAAATTTAGAACACAATGTTTTAGCAATTACAATCGAATTATACAATTTACATGGACACATTTTAAAACATTACAAATCAATAAAATATATATATAATTATGGGGCACGAATACGTGCATTAATTAAAATTAAGAATATGCATTTCTTGTTTGTTTTCGTTTTTGTTTTTACAATTAAATTGGTGTTATCTGTTCACAAAATAATTTCAAAGGTGATGCTTAGTTTCTTGTTGGTAAACCCAATACTTGTACACATATGCATGTGTATGTTTATGTTTATGTTTGTGTGTGTGTGTGTTTAAATATATGTATTAGGTTAGGCCAGTGGATTATTATTATTTGTAATAGTTAGTTAGTTCAATTGCAACAAACGTAAATACTCAATTTGCAAGTGTGCATAATTCTACATAAAATAGTTTCATCTGTTTTTTGTTGTTATATATAATTAGAGATTTGTTGCGACTTATGCATAATTAATTAGTTACCTAAGGCTCTTTATTGTGAAGCCTTCTAAATATTTACAATCTAACACAAGCCCCTGTAAATAATCATTAAATGGTTGCCCATCGATTTGGCCATGAATGCGTCGATAAACTGACCAAATCGTTAACGCTATTAATTCCAATATACATTTATATATTTATATTGTTGATCTTGATCGTGTGATTTGAAATATACTCATGTCTAGGTTAATATATAGAATCTGTCAAGCCTTAATATACTGAATTTCATATATGGTAGCTAATACATATGTATATATAATGCATAATTTAAACATATTTCATATACAGTTAAATTATCTCCGCTGAATACTGAAATCAAGTTTTCCCATTTTGCTTATATCTGTGTGTGAGTGTGTGTTTGTTACTGTAAATATGCAGTTAAGATATTATAATAAATATCTCGTACAGATTATATCAATGGATTTGTCATATATGGGAATTCTATATGAGCACATTGCATAATATTGTAATAAATGTATATATTAGTTGCATATATATTAATATACGTATATGTATAGGATATATAATGTATAATATCAACGTTTTAACTCTTACATTTACAACTGTTGTATCTTAAAATGTATGCTATGAAATGAAAATGTATCACGATTGACCAAAGATTAGATCGAAAAAACCGTTAACTACACATGTTTCTTTTAGCTGTATTCGCCATTGAGTATGTTGTGGACAAGCGCACTGCGCCATCCAAATTAGTTGTATTATATGTATACATATATTTATATATATATATGTGTATGTATCTGTATATTCTATTGGTTCTGCCTAGTTTAGTTTAAGTACTTGCGGCAGCGCTTTGAGCCGCAGGAACAGGGTATTTTCTCATCCTCGAACGGAAACTTGTAATCGTAGGTCAGCTCCTCGCCCTGAACTATGCGACGCAGCGCAAAGATGATGATGTGCTTGTGACCAAGTATGTCCACGACTTTTGAGTAGCAGTTCGGCTGTGAAAGACGCAACGATGTGCATAAAATTAGTGGCCTGCTCCCAGTTGGATAACTATCGATGTGTACTCACCTCACAGGAGTGATTGATAAAGCGAGCCGCATTGCCACGCATGGTGGCATCCACTACCAAATTGTCGTCGATCTTGAACATGTAACAACCAATGCCGCGTCCGTCGTAATACCGCTCCCGCTTATCCGTCAGCGTTGAGCGTATCAGTTCACCAGCGTACTCAATAACCATTTCACCTGTTACAAATAAAAATAAT
This sequence comes from Drosophila melanica, assembly GCA_004143765.1. Lineage (NCBI taxonomy): Eukaryota > Metazoa > Arthropoda > Insecta > Diptera > Drosophilidae > Drosophila > Drosophila melanica. The sequence continues at coordinate 22,061 of SCDT01002254.1, read as the reverse complement.
TCAATTAGTTCAACTTTTCCATTTATGAATTACGCTTAGGGCCTAAAAAATTTAGTGGCCAACAAAAACAAAAAATGCACAATTAATGTTAAAATGTCCAACAAGTTTTTAAGCGCATCGCTTCCGAAAAGTGTGAAAATTTTTTACAAAAACTGAGACCTATTTTGGGGAAGAGAGATTCCACAGTGTCACAAATGATAAATGTTATTTTGCAATCAAGATAAAATCATCTCAACTTTCCATAAACAGGATTGAATTAAGTGCCATCTTCTCGGTACATATATATTTATATGGTTTTTGGTGTCACATACCTGCTTCAATGTCCTTGGTGCAGTAGAGACCGCGTCCATGGATATGCGAGCGGAAGACGCCCACATAATCCTTGTAGGTCTCCTTCAGCGTACGGTACTTCATGGCCATGGGCAGATTGCTGCCAGTTCCGCGTCTGCAATAGTCAAATAAACCCATTATTAGCGAATGTCCTCCAGTTAAGACGTCTTTTGCCACTTACCTGGGCACCAACTCGTTATCGGAGGGCTGCACAAACACTTGAATGGGCTGCTTGCGGTGACGCGATGCCAGCCAACTGAACATATCGTATTCGGAGCGGCTGCTGTACGGTTCGCAGCGTGCGCACTCGTATGGGTTCTCCTGCAGCTCCTCCTGATCTGAGCCGTAGTCAATGAGCGCCTGTGCATCGGCGACAGCGCCGAGTGCCGTTGCATTGTGGCCCGCACCGCTGACCGCATTAGCGACGCCGGCAGCTGTGGAGACGTTGCCGTTGCGCTTGTGATACTTGGGCGTGTACTTGACGCACTTCTCGACGCCGGGCAGCTGCTCGATCAGATACTTGAGTGCGTTCGTCTTGAGGCCGATCATTTGCACGCCGCTCATATCGGCCAGCGGTCCTTCGGGCAGCGGCGTCAACCCATGAGCACGGCGTGCCACCTGCACCGCCTCGAAGACCTTCTCCCAGATCTCTGCAATGGAGCTCGACTTGTAGGTGAAGCCATCTTCGCTTTGTATCTCGTACAGCAGATGCGGACCGCTTATCTTCTTAGGGTCACGCATCGGCGGCGGATGAGCCGGTTGCTGTGGTGCCGTTGCTGTCGGCAGCACATTGGGTGCCGTTTCCGTTTCCGCCTGCTGTTGCTGCTGCTGCTGGTGGTGTGGTGCGTCTAGTTTGCGCTTCTTCAGATCCAGCTCGACGCCCGCTTGCAGTTGCTTCAGCTGCAGCTCGTGCGCCTCGGCCATTTCATTGATGTAGCTGGCCGCAGCTTCCACTGCGGCGGTCTCCTCAGCGGTGGCCGTGAATGCCTCATCGTCTGTGGCCACTGAGCCGGCTCCAGTGGTGGCCAGGACATCCTCAACCATCTGCTGATACCCGGCGCTCGCTTCGACTGTGGTCGCTGTGGCTATTGAATCGGCGCAGTCATCGTTCGTCAGATTATCCAATATTTTGCTAATCTTCTCTTTCACCGCCGGCTCCTCGCTGTCGGACATTTCGTGATCGTTGCACGCCGACGTCGCCATTTTCAAACTGAAGTCATCGTCGTCCTCCTCATCCTCCTCGGCGTCATCCGCCTGGCTTAGCGCCTCCGTGCCGCCGCCATTCTTCAGACTGGCGTAGTGATCCTCGGTGTCCATGGGCACTGCCTCCACATGATAGCCATGTTTCTCCAGCAGGCAGTTCTCGTTCGATGTGAGCTGAAAACCACCGTTCACCAGCTCCATATTCTGCTGCTGCTGTTGCTGGCACGTCGTTGCCTCCATGAGCACGAGATCGTTGCCCTTGGGCTTCTCCAGCGGCTGCTGCGCCTCCGGCTGTTTCTCGTAGATATGCTCACCGTAGATGGGCTCCTGTGGCTGTTGAACCTGTTGCAGCGTCGTCTGAACTAGACTATCCATCGGCATGTTCGTCTTCAGCTCCGCCTCGTAGCCTGGTGACTTTTGCTCCAGCTGTGCATAGCATTTGACCACAGGCTTTTGCGTGGATGCTGCCGCGACCACCGGTTCCTCGATGGGTTTGGGTGGCGTTGGCGACTGCACGACCACATCGCTCTCTAGCGGCGCCGGCTCCTGGCGCTGCTGCATGGGCAGCACCCGATTCGTGGGTCGGCTGTTGATCGTTATGGTGTTCGACTGCGACACCGTGGTGGTGCTGTTCCCGCTAGCCGTCAGCGGCTGCTGCTGCAGCGGGTTGACCACATTGGTCGGCAGCGAACCGCTCGCAAAGTGCTGCAATCGACTGCCATTGATGAGCAGCTCTGCCGTCTGCTGTTGCTGTTGTGGATGTTGCTGCTGCGTTTGTTGTTGTTCCAGCAGCTGCACGGATTGCGCCTGCACCGCCGGCGTCACAACGTATTGTGTGGTTAGCTGTGGCTCCGCTGTGCTCACAATGCTGATAATGGGTTGTGGTGCCGCGGACAATAGTTGCTGCTGCTGCTGCTGCAGTGGCAGTTGTTGCTGCTGCTGTTGCTGCTGTTGTTGCTGCTGCTGTTGCTGCTGCTGCAGCAGTTGTTGGTGCGTTGCAGGCAGCCGCTTGGGCACCTGATTAACCACCGGCGGCAACAACTGTTGCTGCTGCTGTTGCATTGTTGCTGCTGGCGCCGACAACTTCGCCGCCGGCTTCATAATCTTGGGCTTCACCTCGACCTTGTGTATGGGCCTTATCAGATTCGTTTTCTTTTGCAGCGGCTTCGATGCAATGCTGGGTGGTGCGCCGCAAGTGGTGCCCGTCTGCTGCACCAACCCTTGTTTGCTCTTCAGCTCGTTCGTCTGCTGCTGCTGCTGCTGGCGTTGGAACTGTGATGTCAGCTTCAGATTGGCATTGTTCGTTTGTTGCTGCTTCGGCTGCTGTTGGTGTTGAAGTTGCTGCTGTTGCTGCTGCTGCTGCGTTTGTTGCAGTTGTTGTTGCTGCTGTTGTTGCAGTTGTTGCTGCTGCGTGGCCATGTTGTTGGGCATCACCTTGTTGACCACCTGCGGCTGCTGTCCCTTGTTCAGCACTGAGATGGCCGATTTGGCCGCATTTGCATTGCGCTTCACTTGCGCCACCGGTGGAACTTTGGCCGTCACCACCATCGGGGTCACATAGTCCGACATGGTGTGCTGCGTTGTCGTTGTGGGCGTCGCTTGAAACTGAAAGCCGGCATTTTGCAGCAGCTGGGCGGTGGCATCATCCGTGGCCTGTGTTTGGCTCTGCTGCAGAACGCTGGCGGCATTCAGAAAGCTGCCCGCCGTATTGGCACCGGTGTCCACCGTATTGTTGAGCACCACATAGCCGGCGGGCAGATCGACAATCGGCTCGATTTTGCTGGCCTGAAACACCTGAGTCGTTGTCGCCGAGAAGCTGGCATTCTGGCTGAGCACACCGGGCATGGCCGTGGACACAAACTGCTGCGAGGACATCACAGTGTTCTGGACAATCGTCTCCAGGCCGTAATACATCGGTTGCGTGGCCAGAATCACCTGTGGCGTTGCTGTGGCAAACTCCAAGCCCGTCAACGGCTGCTGTCCGGCCGCCGTTTGTGTGCCGTCCGCTCCGGTGGTGAGCTGCAGCGTCTGCGGCTGGATCAGAGTGCCAATGACCTGGGGCTGGGTCTGCAGCGGCCCGGCGAGCATCTGCAAACCCGAGTTGGTCGGCGCGGTGGTCAGCATCAGATTCCCGCTGGCATCTGTTTGCAGGAATGTGGCGCCTCCGCCCGGCGTCGTCAGGAACGTGGGCGTGCTCGTCGCCTGCTGCTGCGGCTTAAAGTCGGTTGTCGTCGGTATCGAGATGTACTGCAGCGGCTGGCTCTGGCTCCCATCGCCGGTCACAAACGAGATGATGTTCTGGGCCTGCGTCTGCGGCAGCAACAGCTGCTGCGCTTGCGGCTGTGCGTTGCTCTGGAAGAGCAGCTGTGGCTGCAGCAGATTTTGACCCAGCAGCTGGGTGGTGCCACTGGTGGTGGCCACCGTAATGGGTGTCTGTTGTTGCTGCTGCTGCTGATGTTGCTGCTGGTGGTGTTGTTGGTGTTGCTGTGGCTGCAGCTTGGCCTGAATGGGCTTGACGCCATGCGCCGATTTGAGCTGCTTCTGCTTAGCAGCCGCCGTTGCCTGCTGCGCCGCCTTGGTGGCCACCGTCTTAAGCTGCTTGCCCGCGCCACGCAGCGGCAGCACAATCTTCTTATCGCTGTTGGTTGCCTGCAGCGTCTGATAAGTAGTTGTCGTTGTCGTCGTCGCCGGCTGCAGCAGCTGTGTCGCCGCTGCGCTACTCTGCGGCAGCTGTATAAACTGCTGCGTCCCATCCGGATTCGTGGAGAGCGCGATCAGCTGTGGCTGCGCCTGTGCGCTCACCGTCGCCGGCTGTGTGAGGGCAAATCCGCCGCCCAGATTGGCCGCTAGGCTCTGCAGCGAGTTGGCGTAAAGCTGCAGCTCGTCGCTCCCATTGTGTGCTGTGGCCGGCGGCGCATTCGGCTGGGAGAGGAAGAAGCCGTTGCCGAGCGACTGCGGCTGCAGCTGCAGCGCCTGCAGCCCCTGCAAACCCTGCACGCCAAACTGGCCCAGCGTGGCCAGATTCTGCACCTGGGGAAACGATGTCTGCAGGTAGTTCAGTCCGCCCGTGTTGGTCAGTGTGGCGGCGGCCAGGGCCTGTTTCTGCAGCTCATTGAGGCTCTCGGCGCTGAGCTGCTGCTGGGCGCTGCCCGCTGTCGTCTCCGACTCCGATTCGCTGGCGGACATCGGCTCGCAGCTGGGCAGGTGGCGCTGGAAGGAGTCGTAGTTGCGGTAGGTGCACTGGCAGCGTTCGCACTTTACCTGGCCGGTAAACTGGGCGGTGGACAGGTTGCCATCGCCGCCAATGATGCGGTACTCGGTGATGGAGTCGTCCACGCCGTCCATTTGCATGATCTTGAGCTTGGCGGACTCGTCGCGAGATTCGATTTTCTCCACGTACCGCTTCGCCGCACTCCACGTGAAGCTCTTGGTGCGCACGGCGGCGCTGCCCTCCGGAAGCAGCTCGCTGCTGTTGCCGCAGACGGACTGACGTCGCGTGATCCCGGCAACGGTGGCCATTTCCTTTTTGCTGCGCTGATTGAGGCTGAGGAGCACACCCTCGGCCAGGTTCTTGGAGAGCTTGCGCCGCTTCAATGCCGCAACGCTGCTGCCGTCGAGCTTGGGCCAGGATCGCGTTTGGGCGGCGGCCGTTTTCTTTTTCGCTTGGCTGGTGGTGCCCGCCGCCGAGAGCATCGCATCCTCGACCGGATTGCTGGCTGGCCAGCAATTGCTCAGCTCCAGCTGCTTGCTGAGGCTGTTCGAGTTGCGCGTATCCTCGTCACAGATGCTCACGGAGGCACCAGTGGCACCCGCTGCTTGTGTGGTGCTGGTGGCTGTAGTGGTGCCGTCTTTGGACTGCTCGCTCATGGTGAACAGTTCGGTCTTGTCGCCCAGCTCCTCGTACATAAATATGTCCAGCATGGAGATGCCGTCGAGCAGCTCGTGTGGCAAGTCCTCAAATATGGCATCCTTGATCTCTGGCGGCAATAGGTCCGTATTCTGTTGCGGCTCCTCCTCGTTGTTGTCTTCTGGCGGCACATACGCGTTGGGAAACTCTGCCCAGTCGGCGTCCATCAGATCGCCCGAACGTGCCAGGCTGCCGTGCCATCTGGCTATTTGGGCCAGGCCGAACTGCACCAGGGAGCAGTTGGGATTGCTGTGATCCACGGTAAAGTTGCGTCCAGCATCGAGCGTCAGCGTCGCGGAGTAACTGTTCTGTATGGTAGTGCGCACCGTGTACTCGACTATCTTCCAGGGCTCCTTGGACGACCAATAAAGCCGGCTGCACAGGAAATTGATCGGCACAATGGCCTCAAACGAGTCGGAGAACCGGGGCACAATCGAGCCCAGCTGTCGCACCTCCAGCGACCCAATATGAAACTGCACCTTGGCGGGCTCAATCAGTTTCTTGCGCTTCCGGTCGAGCTCCACGTAGACGGGACGCGACACCTCAAAGTTTGACTCGTAGGTGACGCTGGGAGAGCCGTTGGCTTTGAGGGCGTTGCGGGCATGGGCCGGGCAGTACATGGACTTGTCGGTGAGGAAGGCGCAATCGATGCTCCGCGCACACGGATAATGATAGTGCTCGCCGCAGGACTTGACGTTGCAGCCAACGGTGGCGCCACGATTACCGCACACGGTGCACTTTATCATTCGGCCGCGGGCGACCGCGCTGTGTACATTCTGCAGGGAGCCGTCGATCTCCTCGAACACCTCCGCGGACCACATGGCGCAGTTGGTGTGCACCCAGCAGTCGTGGCCGCAATAGAGCAGACGGGCCTCCTCGCCGGACAGACCCTCGCCGCTTTTGCGACAGAAGAGACAGACGCGCGTATCGAGACGCGTCTTCAGCGCACAACCGCCCAAATCATCCACATCGTCCAGCGGTATGTCGAGTAGACCAGGCGCGCGAGTTGCCTGCGATGCGGTCTGGTGTTCGGCATAGGTGGCTGGTGACTCCAGCTCCAGTTCCTCGTAGCCGCACGACTCGAACATATCCTCCTCGAGGGCATCCGTGCAGGCCTTGGTCTCGTTCTGGAACCAGGGAAACTGCTCGCTCAGCAGCTCCTTGTACGCAATGTCCAGCTCATCACAGTTGCTCTGCTGTATCACCTGGCTCATATCGTAGTTGAACTCCGCCAGGGACACGTACGCGTTGCCCGCAATCTTCTGCTTGATGTCCACCAGGCTGAACGTTTGTGGCTGACTCAGCGACTGCAGGCAGCTGCAGGATACCGGTACCGTAAGCGGCACCGGCGTTGCCGGTTTGTTATTCTGGGCCGTGTGGAGTTCCTTGAACTCGTAGACATCGTCGCTGTTTTGGCTCTCGCCATCGCTGCCCAGGCCGTTGTAGGTGAACTGCAGCGCCTTCGGCTGCAGTTTGCCCTGGCTGTGCGCCTTGCCACCTGACCCGGATCCGGATGCGCCAGCAACGGCTCCTGCTCCACAGCTGCAGCGCAGCTTCTTACGCGGACTGAGCTTGAGCAGAGCGCACGCCTGACGCGATTTGCTGAGCAACTTGAGCACACTGAACAGGCTCGCCTTGAACTCCTCCATGACCGCCTGCCGCCACTCGTCCGCCTTGTGGCGGGAGACTTCGCAGCGCCGCGCGCACTTCTTGCAGATGAACTCAATGGACTCCGGCAGCGTGCTCAGCAGATTGTATTGCTCATCGCTGAGGCCCTCGCATTTGGAGTGCACCCACTGATTGCAGTCGCCGCACTCCATCATCTTCAGGTCGAAGTCGTTGTCGTCGTAGCACTTCTGGCAGATGGGGCAAAAGTTGCCCTTCTTGCGCAGCTTGAAGCAGGCGGTGCACATGGGCAGGTTGCCAACGAACTTGGACACCTTGGTGGTGGAGCAGGATTTGCATTTTAAACAGTTGACACAGATGAGCGGCCGGTCGGCGCCCAGCAGACGCTTGCTGGTCCCCAGGCAGGTGCTGTGATAATTCTTCTGGCACTTTTGGCACTTCACCTTCGATCCGGACGACATGTTGCACGTGTAGCACACAGTGCAGCGCGGGCACAGCCAGTTGAGGCGCTGTGTCAGCTGATTCAACGCCGTGTTGGCGGCCGTTGACATGACGCAGGCATTGTTTGAGGTGTCCAGCAGGCTGTTCATCAGCGTGTCCTCAAAGGAGCTGTGCTTCAGATTGTACTCGTCCAGCACACAATACTGATGATACGGCTCGCAGCAGCAGGCGCAGAAGATGAGCGGATCGAGCCCCGTCGAGCCGCACAGAAAGCAGAGCGCCCGCTGCGCCACCGTCTCCGTGACAATCAGGCCAAAGCCCGTTTGACACACCTCGGCCGGATCATAGTTCTCCCAGAAATCAATCGATATCAGCGCCTTCAATCGATTCACCTCCTTGGCCAGCGCACGACGACTCTGTGTAGCAATCACCTGACTGCCGCCGGCATTGCTGTTCACTTCGATGTTGCGCTGCTTCTTGTTGGCCGCCAGTCCGTTGGCAGCGGACGTCACCGTTGCCGTTGCATTGCGCGTGCTCACCTTGCCCTTGGACGTTCCAGTTGTGGTTGCCGTCTTTTTAGCCTCTATTTGGGTATTTGATTTGCTGTTCCTTGGTTCCGGCGCACTTTTAACAATTGACTGAGCTTCCGCTGAGACATCTGTTGGCGCTGGCTTGCAGGTGGCGCAATTGTCGTTCTCATCCATGATCATTTGCATGGGCACAGGCGACTTGGGCTTCTTGGTATTTGTATTTGTATTGGTATTGGCCTCTGGTTGTGTTGTTGTTGTTGCCTCTGCCGCTGCCAGCTCATCTTCCTCGTCGCCAAAGGTGGCCAGCGGCTGACCCAGCACAATGGACGCACTGCGGCACACGTGCTTCACACGCGGTCCCTTTAGATCAATGCGTTGTCGCTTCAGGTTATCCGGCGCCGTCACCTCAGCTGTCTCCATCTGATTGCCGGCGGCAACAGCCGCAGACGAGCTGGTCTGCGGAGCCGAAGAGCTGAGAGCAGCGGGCGCTGTGTTTGCCGTTGATTGTTGTTCATCCCGTTGATTCTCTGGCGCATTGGTCTCAGCCGCTTTTCTGCCACTGGGACTGAGCGGCTTTTCGCTCTCCTGCTCCCGCGTCTTCTCCTTGTCCTGTTTGGCCTTGCGCGTGGTTTTAGACGGCGCTGCGGCTGCTTCACTGGTGCCGGGCACGGGGCTGAGGCCAACTGCCTCGGTGGCTGCAACTTTTGACTCTTTGGCTTTTTTATTATCGCTGCCGATTTTCAAAAAGAGCGGCTTTTCGAGTATTGCGGGACGCAGCAGTGGTGTACTGCCAAAGGTAACATTATTCTCGGCCAGCGGATTCGATTTTATGGAGTTCACCGCCGACTCCGCACTGGTCTTCCATTTGATGGTCGTGCTGGCGCCCACAGACGTTCCACTACACGTTTGCGATGTGAAACGCAAACTGGCCGTGGGCGATAGCAGCTCCGGACACTTGTCATCCTTGTGGGCAGCCTCTTCGCGCATGCTGGGGGGCAGTATGGCACACATGCGGCTTCTGTGGCCAGTGGGCAGCTGGAATGCGCCCAGGCATTTCTTGAGCCAACACGCCGTGCAGCGCTCCTTGTACAGTTTCTTGAAATTCTTCAACTGACTCTTGAGCGACAGAATGTTGCAGCTGCCCCCTATAGGATTGGGAAGAGATAATGCAAATGAATCATTATTAGGGAGGATTCACGACTGGGAGGGCNGACTCTTGAGCGACAGAATGTTGCAGCTGCCCCCTATAGGATTGGGAAGAGATAATGCAAATGAATCATTATTAGGGAGGATTCACGACTGGGAGGGCCACAATTTATGAAAAGAATTTTGAGATTTTAAAATTGTGACGTCACAATATTGCAATATCTTGTGATGAAATTAATAAAAATGAACAAAATTTGGCATAGATATAAATACAATATTTAAATAAATATAAAAATTGTCCCGACCGTAACACTATATCATGCAGGTGCTATATTGATAATAATCTTTGCAAAAACTGAACTTAGCTTAAAATCTAATGGATGCCAATTGCAAAGCATTAACCAATATTGTGACGTCACACTTTCTCGAATATCGCCCTCTGATTTATGGGCAGGATTTGACGAGCTCTTACCCTCTGTGCCTTTGCACTGTAGTTGNTGTGCAAAAACTGAACTTAGCTTAAAATCTAATGGATGCCAATTGCAAAGCATTAACCAATATTGTGACGTCACACTTTCTCGAATATCGCCCTCTGATTTATGGGCAGGATTTGACGAGCTCTTACCCTCTGTGCCTTTGCACTGTAGTTGCTGGCTGGACTGGGCAGCATTGGAGCTGCCATGCATGGTCGTTGACAGCTTGGAGATCTTTGTCATTCTCGAGATGAACTTGCGACAAACCTCACAGGCAATCACGCCGTATTTGCGTGCCAGACTTGCGTCCTTGTTGTTGATGGGCGTAGAGCAGACGGCGCACGCCGTAGTGACAGCTGCTATAAATGAAACAAACTTAATGAAAGTGGACTCTGCCAATTAACGTGATCCACATACCTGAAGTCGCACTGCTGAGCGATCCGAAGGATACATTATTCGCTGTTGAAATGGCACTTGAGGATGCGGGCAAGAGCCTAGCAATTGTCAGCGGCTTTGTGCCTGCAAACGATACGCTCGAGTCCGTTTGGAGTTGCAGGCGTGGCTGACGCAGCACAAAGCTGCTGTTGAGCTTCATGGTGTTAAAGCTGGAGAAGGTTTCCTTGCCCAGCTTCTGGATGAGCGCAGAGCTAGCGGAGGGCGTTTCGCTGCCAAAGTCACCCAGTCCAAAGTAGTTCTTGGGTTTTGGCTTGGCAATCGCATCGCTGGCGTTTTTCTTGCTGCTAATGCCGCCCATCTCCAGCAGCCGTTTATTCGGTTTAATGATGCGCGACGAGCGCGTGCTCCGCTTTGGCAGCACAAAGTGTTTATCCACGACCAGTTGCCTATCGTCGACGTCTTTTTCGTCCAGGCTAACCGTTGTTTCGGCGCTCTTCTCAGACGCTGCCTCCTCATTGTCATCCAAGTCCTCATCGTCAACGTCCTCGTCGTCCTCATTTTGGCTGCTTACCGAACTACAAATTATATATACAATTTTAATACATTTTATATTTTTGTATTGCATGCAATTTAATTATAACTTCTAAATAGCTTTTGTTGTATATGCTATTTATACAAATATTCCGATTTAGTATAGGCCCAAAATAGAAAAAAAATTAATGACAAAATTTTAAAAACAAATTTAAAATAATTGAATAAAAAATTCGAATTCCTGGACGCTGATTTTTCAATAATTCATAGAAAAAATTAGAACTTTTAGCAATTTTTATTTGCTTCTAAAATGTTTGCAAATTAAATAGAAGATATTTTAAATTCAATGAAAGCAAAAAAAAAAAACAATTTATAGAAAATTCAATTGTATATAATTAAATTATTATTTGAATAGATGCAGAGAAAAATCATTGTTTAAAGTAGAATAAATACACATTTTTGAATACTTTTTGGAATCCTTACAGTAATCATAAAAATTTTAAATGAGACAACGGTTTAATAAAGTATCTGGTAGCATAAAAGGGAGCTGACAGAAATATTTTACTTATTAATTATGGCTCACCCATCATCATCGTTGTCTTCAGTTGGTTTGTGCTGTGGCTCCTGTTTGCGAAACGTGACACCGCCCGAGACGGCGTCCTCATCGTCCATTGGAGCGCCAAATGCCCGCGACAGGCCAGAGCCAAAAAGACTCGTGGAGCTGGCGTCCTGCATAGAGGAGGATGCCGGCGCGTGCACCGAGCGAAACTTCAGCGAGTTTAGCTTGTCGATGTTGGAGTTCTTATTGAGTATCTTGGACAGAATGGAGGGACGCACGATGAACTCGCTGCCCCTGCAATAGGGAAGCGGCCGATTTATGCTGTCCTTCTTCATGATGGAGACGAGCGGAACCCGGTTGTCCGGATTGTAGAAGCGCTTCACCACAGACTTGTCATCACTGGTTTCGAGTATGTTCTTGAAGGTGACCGTTTTCTTTTGCTTCGTCGTCACTGTCGCCGGCGCCCCTCCTGTGGCGCCGCTTGTGGCGCTCGTTGTCGCCGTCCCTGCATTGGGATTGGGACTGGAGCCACACGATTTAACTGGAGGGGCTGCACTGGCTTCGACGCTGCCGGCCTCTTTGGCCGCCATCTCGCTTGAGGCCTTTAGCTGCAACAACATAAACGACAAATTAGTCATAAAAGTTGCACTCGATGTCTTTTAGCCAATCAATAATGCATGCAAGGAAAACAAAAATTTAGGAAAAAACTAAAAACTACATGCAAGCTCGTAAAATCTAAAGCAAGCGAATAAGCATGCAAAGCAAAGCAAACAAAGCTGGCCAAGGGATACACGAATAGGGTAAGGTGTCCGGTGCAGGGGTGGAGGGAGTGGGAGCAAGTGCAAGTTTTTGGGGGAGAAAAACGAGTTATGTGCAGGTACAGGCAGGGCAAAGCGCGAAAACGTCATAAGAGCCAATTAAGCAGTGGGTAAACGGGCAAACACAGGTAATAGGCAGACAGGCAGGCAGGCGATAGGGTAACCAGCAGTTAGTTAGTTAGGAACCAAGTCTGGGGCGCATAATTTAGCGCCCGACCTGACGGGGTTTCTTATTTACATTGCTTGAAATGGGGCAGAGTAAGCAAATAACACGCAACACACAAAAGTCGAGACACAACATAAAAAAAAAATACAAAAAAAATCACAGAGTTAAATCGGCTTTAACTTATTTATACATGTATTGCGTGTGCATTTATAAAGCGGGCGCAAACCGTATGCGTGTGTGTGTGTGTGTACAGTACAACATGAGCTAAAGAAATCCACTTACCATTGCAACGTCTTCGCCAGCGCCTGCTGCTGCTGTTGCTGCTGCTGTTGTTACCTCGACCACTTTTGGCTCGACGCTGGCAAAGGGGTTCGCCAGCAGGCCAGCAGCTGCGCCTCCCCCGCCCCCTGCCGGCGTGCCAGGCACACACAACGCTGACGCCGACGCCAACGCCAACGTCGCTGTCGCTGTCAACGTTGCGCTCGCCGACGACGTTGTCGTTGTTGTCGTAGGAGCAGATGACGATGATGAAGATGATGAAGGGCAATTAAGTTGCAATTGCTGTTGTTGTTGTTGTTGTTGCTTGAGTTTCGACGTCGAGGGCAACATCACCTCCGCTCTGGCCAGATTCAAGTTTTTGAATTTTTTATTACCTCCTTTGCGCGCACGCTGCAACACACTGACGCCTGGGACAAAGGAGGGCGCAGCGGCTGTTGCCTTCTTGTCATTGCCGCTGTCATCGTCGTCATCGTTGTTTGTCCCATCATCGGCATCCTCGACGCAGTTGTTGGTCTCGATATTGTTGCCTTGATTTTTGCATTCCTTGATCTCCGTTGTGGCGCTCTTGTGGTGGCTGCCACCATTTACATTGCCACCATTTGTTGTGGTGCCTCCACTCGATCCGTTGCCGGCACTGCTGCCACCTTCGTTGGCTGCGGCTGCATCGGCCATACTGCCGGACGTAGCACTGTTGCCGCTGGTAGTTGCGCCGCTTGGCGCATTATCATCGTCATCGTTATCACAATTGTTGCCCTTCTCCCGCGACGCTGAGCCGGCGCTCTGTTCGCTCTGTTGCTGGTGTTGTTCGGTTGCCGCTGTGCCGGCGGCGCCCGTTGCCGTCGCCGCTGCCGCATCATCATCCAATTGTAGGACACTTATCCGCTTACGATTAATCGACTTGGATGGTTTCCCGGGGAACTTGGAGCGGCCCATAATATACGCACTTGCTGGTCTTTTATTTTTCGCATTTGCATTTGCATTGGCAAATCGTTGCTGTTGAGACCCGTTGTTGGCGGCACAAACTTTCCTTGCAAACAAAATAAAACAAGGTTCACGTGAGCCTAAAAGACCGGTATTAGCAACAACAACAAAACCAGCAACAGCAAGAGAAACAACGTCAGCCAATGCCTGTAACCGAACCACGTTTGGAATGCGTCAATTTCCCCCTCGCACAGCCGTGGCCAGCAGTTGTTGTTGTTGTTGTTGCTGTGGTTACCGATGCCACTGCACAAACTACACCCTACTCCCCCCTCTTTAATAAACGCTTTGCGACTCGTTTCGTTTCGTTCGTTCCTTTTTTTTTTTTTACTTCTTCTGTTTTTCGTTTAGCTCGTTTTCGCGCGCGTTCCTCGCTCCTTGCTTTGCAAATTACAACTACTAAAGCCGAATGGCCGAAGGTGACGTCGCAACGCGCGGCGGCCGCTTCATTTGGTTCGTTGTTTTACTTACGCTCTCGCGCGCTCTTTACACTCACACTCTTTGCCTGCCTCTCAGCGCACACCAGCACACACTCTCTCGGCGTTGCTCTCTCGCTCTCTGACGCTCCTGTCGCTGTGCAAAGGTGCAATTGCAGCTGCCTTTGTCTCGCTGTTATTATTGGTTCGGCTCCTGCAGACGATTGCCACGTCTTGCGTGACCACCAGCACAAACACACACCACCACCATTTCACGCTGCTACCACTAAATATAGTTAAAAAAAAAAAACGTCGCAAGATGTAAAAAAAAAAGAAAAACAACTGCTGCTCCTTAGCACGCGCTCATCGTTGTCGTTCACAGACTCCTGTCGGGCCCTCCCTCCCTTCCTTGTTCTGCTAACGCCTTATATTTACGCTCTCGGTCTCGCTCTCGTTAATCGCATCGCTGTTCGGTCTCCCGTCAACGTTTCATCGATGTTTTAAGTGGTTTTTCTACTTTAGACTTGAACTTTTTCTTCTTCGCAGGATTTTCTTGTTATTGCAGTTGTTGTTGCTGCTGTGACTGTATTTGTTGTTGTTGTTTTTTATATATATTTTTTTTGCTAGAAATTGAAATTCTTACTTCTTATGTTGTTGTTGTTGCTGTTGTTGTTGTTGTTGCCCACTACCCTGTTAAGTGGTGGGTTTTCCTTTATGACTGCCTTTTTACGACAGTCTTTCGGTTTTCTTTATGATGTCTTATGGTGACGTGAGTATGAAAATTCTTCTTTTTGCGCGTTTAGTTTTTCTGCGTTTTGAGTTTTTGCTCGTTGTATTTACAATTTTCCACATTGCTGTACTTTCGCGAAACGCTGCTCAACTATGCTAGCAGTTCGGCTGCCGCATCAGCATCAACAACAGAATCATCATCATTATCATTCTCATTATGATCACTATCATCATTGTAATCAACTACATCATTACACACTAACACACTCACGACCATCGAACTTATACTGGCACACACAAGGTGTGCACGTGTGTGTGAGAAGTGTGTGCGAATTTTTGTCTTAGCGCGATTTCTTGAATCTGGAAAAATTATTGAAAAGGGGGAAAACAAAGTGGAAATTTATTAGTTCGCTTCGTCGCAGTTGGCAAACAAGTTGAGATTTTTTATTACTGTGTGGGTGTGTGCAGTAGATGACTGAATGAGTGTGAGTGTGTGTGTATGAGTGAGTGAGTAAGTGAATATATGTGTGCACGGGTGAATGTATTTTATGTGCTGCTGCTGTTGCTGTAGTTATTGTTGTTGCTTGCAGGAGCTGCATGTGACGGTTAACCAGGTTTTCTGAACTACTTAGTGGCTGATGGAATGAGAATGAGAATGCGAATGAGGTGAAAAATGTTTGACTGCGTGTGCGCCACAACCCCCCATTGCCCCTCATCTTCACCTCCTTCGATGACTTGTCATTTGTGTATTTTGTTTTGTTTTGTTTTCAGTTTTAACTAGCTGCTGCAATTGAGTTGGCTCGAGCATTGGCCGCCTGCATGAGTCAGTGTTTCGGTTCGAGCTTAGCTGATTGTTTTTGTGCATAAGGTGTTGTGTATTTGCCTAGAGACACACGACACGATACGACACCACACGACACGACACTAGGCGACCCGGTAGCGGCACCAATTACCACAACAGTTACTGCTGTTTCTGGCCAACAACACCAACAACTGGTCAGCTCGGCCGTTTGACTTGCTAGCTTTTTGTTAGTTAGTTCGTTAGTTATGCAGCTAGTCAATCATGTCAACTGTACTCCAAGTGCAGTTTTACTTTTTTGCTTGTTTTTGTTTTTTTTTTTGTATACCCTGTGCCCATTAAAAACTTATAAAAAGGGTATACAGAGTTCCAACTAACATTGGTTGTACATAATTCACATTTCGATTGCATTAGATGACTAGAATATAAGAGATTATAATTTTAAATACGTCTTTTTGGAGGGTTTGTTTTTTGAAAATTTAAAAAAAAATTTTTTTTTTGAAATTGTTAGAAATTATTTAAATATACTTTGCCCTTAATTCGAAACAAAGTAACAATACAATATAATATAATAAGTGGAACAATTCCAGTTTAAATTTTAGACTAAAATCTGGGTTCAGTGATGTGGAAAACTGGTTTTATTACCGAACTACCAAAAAGATTATTTTGTGTTTATTATTTAAAAAAAACTTTTGACGAGCTAAAAACTTAAAATATTATTTAATTAATTAATAAAATTATATTGATGGTGTGTTTCTGTATGCATACAAAAATGTTGTACAGGATAACTGACAGTCGGAACTTCTCTAAAGCTTATTGTTTTAACATGTTGCAGCTCTGGCCAGTCGATAGTTTAGTTTCCCATATACATGTCGTATATATTTATACTAATGCAAGTAACTGTGTTAAGATTGCAATTTCATTTGAAGCTTGACTCGTTGCCTATTTGCTTT
The DNA here is from genome assembly GCA_004143765.1 of Drosophila melanica. Taxonomy (NCBI): domain Eukaryota; kingdom Metazoa; phylum Arthropoda; class Insecta; order Diptera; family Drosophilidae; genus Drosophila; species Drosophila melanica. The sequence continues at coordinate 5,781 of SCDT01002254.1, read as the reverse complement.
TATCTTTGCGGCATAGGCAGGCATGATGTAAGCATTTAATGCAATTTCATAACATATACATACAAACACCCTCTCTAGAATTGTGTATGCGTATTGTAATTAGCATGAAGCGATTATTCGAATTATTTATATGGAAAGCAATTCACACTGTTCTTGATGTGATTGAAAATCAGGTTTGACATGATTGCACCCTTTTCATAAAAACAGTTATTTTATTTAAATACATGCAAGATGCGATCTTTTGATACCCTTGCCAAAGGGTTTTGCTAAATTTTCAATGAAATGCGTAACTCATTCATGGCGACAAAATTGCCTGGTTTTTTATATTGATCAAATTTGTCATTGATGTCGAAAAATGGGTCTAAATTTGTTCAAATGCCTGGTATGATTTTTTATTTTTCAAATATCATGATTAAGTTTAATTTAAATCACCATATTAGAAACTGATACGTATGTCTGAAAGGGTATTTACTCTTCGGTAACCGAAAGATAATTGTTCGTAATTGTGTTGTGTTTTTGTGCCACCCAGTTTAGTGGTTAGAACCCTGGCGTGCAGTATTTATTTATCGTATCCAGGTTGCACAAAGGATCGCTATCTTCAGTGAGAACATTATCAACCGCATAGAATCCCTAGGGTTGTATTTCGTTTGAGGGTTCGTGTGATGGGTAAAGGCGCGAGAATGGGTTGGGTGATTTCATGATGAATATGCAAATTATTTTAATTACTAAGATTATTAAGATATATGGCAATTATATACAAAATAGAATATCAATAGGTATAGAAGTGCATTTG
>SCDT01002253.1:8126-21015 GCA_004143765.1 Drosophila melanica | reverse complement strand
AAAATAGGTAGATCTATTTATATAGAGATTTCTATAAGCACATATATATGAATATTACTTTCTATGTGTGGTATATACTTATATACTTATATGTTTATACCTATAACAAAAGTGGCTATGGCCTGTTGCTTCCGTTCCAAGTGTTGCAAGGTGTGTGGCAGCTACGAAACAGTAGCTGCCACCGCCACCAAAAGCGCAACAATTGCCAATTTCGCTTGCTGCGCCCAAAACGCAGCCCTCGCAGCCCGAATGGCAACTTAAGCCCACCAAGCAACAGGTACGCAAAGCGAAACGACTGCCAATGGAGGCGATGCCAATTGTTGTGTGTACGAATGTGTGTGTGTGTGTGTGCGACCTGTGCCCGGCTGTCGTTGCGCTCCATGTTGCCTTCAACTTTCTACAACTGCCACATGCTGGGGATCTATGAATGGGGGCTGCAGCATCTCATTCTCAAGTCGGAGCCGAAGCCGGTGCTACATCATCGTCAACGTGTGGCGAACGTTGGCAACAACGTCAACTTGTTGCGTTTTCGATTTCCTGTGCGCAAAGTTTGACGTTTGCTGGGTCACCTTGCCACGGGACATGGGCTCTGGCAGTATTCGTAATTGCTCTGAATGAAATTTCCATATGATAATATTTATTCGCTGGAATATGCCCACAGCTCACCGACTAACCGTCTGTCCAGCTACGCCCGCGCTCCACGCAACAATCCGTATGTTGTTGTTGTTGTTGTCTATTTGACACTGCGCAGGCGGCGAGGATGCACTGCGACTGGCGTGTGGGTGGTCGCCAACTGACTCCGACTCCAACTTCGACTCGGGCTGTCTGGCAGTCAGTTTTGGGGGCCTTCAAGTGATCTCCGGGCACTCGTGTTCGCATTTTTATTTCCATTTTCCATCTGCACTGTTTGTCGATCAGCGCCACACCGCTTCTTCCTCTTTCCCTACCTTCTGCCGCTGTTGCCAGAGCTTCTTCTTCTTGTTCGATTTTATTTTTTATTATCTAGTTGGCATTTTAGTTGAATTGTTAGCTTAGTTTATGTGCCGATCCAACTGCAGCCACAGCCGTTGCTGCTCCTTTGCCCAACTCGTCGTCGTCTCTGGCATTCGCCTGCGCCTTTTGCTCCTCCTGCTCCTATTGCTCCCCGCTGCCGGATTATGCAAGCTGCACTATTGCAACTGGAATTGCCAATCTGCATTTCTAAATGCTGACTTGAAAATGGCCCGTTAGCATTACGATTGATGCAGTGACTATTTACTGAATTATCTTTATTCAAATTTTAATGCTGCATTTCTACTTGATTTTTAGCATCACTGTGATAAATCTTACTGCTGCTTTTGAATGGCAAACATATAAGTTTACGAACTTTGAATATGGCTGCTTGTTGGGCAATGAAAACTACTTGGTTCCAATAAATATGCCAACATTTTATGTTTTGCTTTTGTTTCATGAATATAAATATATTTTAAATATTCCCGCTCCCTTGGAAAATTCAGATTTGACAAGAAACTTGTGAAGTTGACAGCAGGTATATGTCAATAAGTCGACTCATCTCCGATCCGAGTATGCTTGCCCAGTTTTGTCAGCTGGAATTTACTGAGAAGAAGACAGCGCACATTGCTTTAGCAAAGAAGTTGGGTAAGTGACCCGCAGCTACCCCTATGAAAGTGGGCCCAAGCCACAAATTTACAAAGTAAAAAATAATTAAGAAAAGCAACATAATTAGGTCAACGCCTCGTGGCTGCAACTGCAACTGCAACTGCGACGGCACGCGTAATGAACCTGTTCGGGGGCAGACAGGCGGCTGCGGCGCACGCAGCGACAAAGGCGACAGACTTGAGCCGTCGAGTCGGTGGCAACTTGACCAGAATTTCTAATAAATTTCTAGCTAGGGGTAACAGCATGTCAAAACACATAGACGAGCGCAGGTAATGCCTGGCTTAGTATGCGCCCAAGCACCCTCATAGATGCGGCCACGACTGGACTGTGCCGTCCTTTTGGGCACTGAAAGTCAGTGGTGCGCGGAAATGTGCGGGACAAGGAACAAGCGACGGGCGACAGTCGCGCGCCGTTGTTTAATATCCGCTTACCCCGACCGGTCGACCAGTCTGTCCAATTGAGCGACCTGTCTGTCCTAGTTCTAGCATTCCATCATGTTCACAATTTGAATAATTAGTCGCTCGTGCCAGCGGCACCAACTGCAGTCACCACCAGCACCACCACCACCTTCTCTGTCGCATTCCTGTGCACTTTGCATAACATGTCCTGTTGCAGATGTGTGGGCAGGTTGAGTGCACTGTGCACTGGAGAGGAACAAGTGCTGTTGCCCAAGTGGGCTGTTGCGGTCACTGATCGTGCACTCGACCGGTAAGGATCATGCTGGCATATGTTGCCTTCTATTCGACACTTGAGCATAAAAAAGAGGTGCAGACGCGTGCCATGGGCTTTGATCTTTGCCAGCTGCTTAGTAGAGCTTAGAGTTGACTCTTCTCTTCTCTTCTCTTAGGATATGTCCAGCTTTCCCATTGAAGTGCCCATGCAGCCGTATGCCGGCAAGCTGCTCATCATTGAGGATCTTATTGTGCCCGACAGCGAAGATCTCAAGCCGAAGCCCGTGGCCGGCAAGAAGCCACCTCTGATGCCCATCTATGCGGACTCGCCACGCCCCACGTTCTTTGAGCCGCGTGTGATTGAGAAGACGCTGCTCAAGTACTGCACGTCGGAAGGTTTGACAAAAGGGTTCAACGATGATCTCGTGGAGGCGCTGCTGTCAGCCGTGGAGACCTACATGAAGTACTTTGTGCGGACTGTCATTGATCTATGCGAGCATCGATCAGGCAACAGTCTGTACAACGATCCCCGTTGCGTGCTGCAGCACAATATGCGCACCACTATGATGTTCCTCAACGATCGCGAAGTGGCCGATTACGGCTGTTCAGATGATGACTCCGCCTACGGCCATCGTAGGTAAATTCACTGAGATTCGAAATTCTGATATGAAATAATATGTGGGGTAATATAATATAATTCCAGGCGTTGGATGAAATTGCAGCGCAATCGCAATGCTAATTCGGGCGAGAGCGAAATGCGTCTGGAGTCGACCAATAGTACTGCTCTCATGGCCTTGGGGGTACGTAAACCAATTGACAGCATCGGCAGCGGTGCGACTGGCCTGGCCGAATCTGGAGCTGGAGCTGGAGCCGGGCAACCGCCGCAGCGTTTGTTCATCATACGCATTAAGCATATGAATGTCAAGGATATAATGCAGTTTATGGAGGAGGACAAACGCTACAACAAGTCCAAGCTGCTCTACGATGCCTACTTGACATACAAGTGGTAGATTTCTAAGTGGTGAGAGAGGAGAAGAGAGAGAGGAGGGGGGAGTAAGTGTGCGTCTTTTGGGTTGCCCGGCAGACACGCGCGTTACGATTTCAATTGCAGGCATGTTCAGTCGGTTCAATGAACTTCCTTTCGAATAAATCTGAACAAAAGCCCAAGGAAACAGGTGGTGTGTCCTTTGTTCAATCAGCTGCTGCTGCTGCACTTGGCATTTCAATGGAGCTCCATGAAAATTCATTTATTCTACCCATGCACTTTGAACTTTTGTGCACTGATTGCAGACAGAGACTGAGACTAAGACCACGACAACGACAACGACAACGACAACGACGACGACTACGACTGATGACGACAATGCGGCGGAATACTTAAAGGAATATCCGGCCGGCAACGCTAACCCAGACAGGAAGCATATGGGCATGCGCTAGTCGCCAACTGTCGGCGTCGTTGCTTTGGAGGAAACGTGATCTTATCGTGCCGCTCATTATGTTAAGTGCTGGCAATAAAATCAAAGCGCGACTGAAGGCGACACAATCTACGCGTCTCCAATTGAACTTCAATTGAAGCCGTGCGCCAAGTCTCTTCAAAATTGGGCGCTCACGTAGCTCCCTGGACTGTCCGGCATGCGAGCGGATCGTGCTGTGGCAGCCAAATGTGGTGTCATTCATTTTCATGTAATTGATAGTATTTCAGAGTGGGTTCAAAGCGACCTCTCTACATGTGTAATTAGGAACCCAAAAGGCAGTTGGCACATTTGTAAACAGGTAAGAAGTAGAGCTATGCGATCACCAACTGGAAACCAATCTGAAAAGAGGTAGCGAACATTTATCAGAGGAGCTACAAGCTTTGTATATGGTATGCTAATGCTTAATTCAATATTATTCATTAGGATTCACGTATTTCGTAACTGAAGTAAAAACTAGTAGAATAAATTCAATTTTATTATCTTTTTTTATTATAAGCAAATTCCCGATAGTTGGGCATCAAGGTAAAATGTGTTCCATCTTATTACTCTTTGTTTTTTCAATACTCATCAAATTTTAAACACACTTTATAGCATACTTATTCAATGGTATATGTGTATTATTATTATACAGTTATTTATGATATTCCGAACACTGTACTTTAAATCCAATCTAAATAGTTTTGTGAGTAGATAAGCATTTTTTATGTCTAAACAAATTTCATGTGTGTCTATTTTTCTGTTGGTTTTTTTTTTGGGCACACCTGTCCTTAAAGCTACCCACCCCTATAGCAGCACCTAACTGAACCTACATGTTGCAGCCTTAACTGCATGCACATACATGGTATCCCTTTTCAAGGACCCTCTCCCAGCTGCTCTCTTGCCCACTTATCGGGCGTTTGTGCCGTCAGGCGTAAACTTGACAGGTAGACGGGAAAAGTTCTAGCCACACACAACCTGCCCCCTAATGTTGAAACCACCCCAATGAACTATCGCCACTTGAGTATAGATCACTTTTCCGGCCGGAAGGAGGCGACTTGATAGTATGCAAGGTGTATTTGCATAGCACAACTCCGCGGTGGGTAGAAAGACGAATACCAACACAAACACACACACACGCAATCACCATAGAGGCACCCCAAACCGAAATACTCGACAACGTTCCGTTAGGGAGAACACCTCGTTTGCAACGTGTGTGTATTATGATATGTATATATATATATGTTTATATATATATATTTGTATATATTTGTATAACAGCAACAACAAAGAGTTGCTTTTGTATTTGGAAAATGTTGCACCTTTTTTGCATAAGGTCGTCGCCTGTCTGCTCCGTTCCGATCGCTAAAGTCTTAACAAAGTAGCAGCTGTGCCAATACTCCGATTGCTTGGCTATAAAAACCGTGAAGCACCTTTTCATACGCTCGTGTGTTCGTTTGTTTGCCTTGGCCCGGATAAACCTTACGGGAATTGTGTATTGATTGCTGTTCGTCTCCCATTTTATCTGTAGCTCATATTTACACACTTGTGGCCCGATAAGGTGAACCACATCAAAACATCTTTCCTGTCGCCTATTCGCATATGCCTGCTTATTCAGGCATTTACTGGACTGCCTTGCGACATTTCAATTTATCGAAAGCTATTCAGTCTAGAAGCTTGCAACACGTTGAGCCACGTTTCGTGCAACGTGAGGTCCGCGGTACTTTTTCCAACAACATGAGTAATTCGTAATGAGTCGAAGGGTTTTTGTTCCTTAAAACAGCCGTGTATAATTCAGAGAATGACCTTCAACGACACTGCTGACGTCTGTGTAAAAATTGTAAAAATTTTGTTTGCTAAAAATTCCTAATTTTTATATTTTATATAAATTCATTTTTGAAGTAAAGCGATAATCCTGTAAATTACAATTGATAAATAAATTTTATTTTATTTAACGAATCGGAATAAATCAATATATTCGCATAATGTTACCAGTTCATAGATACAGTTTTCTCTTTTTTCTCTCACAGAAACAGTCTTTTCATGGCGAGATCGTTTCAGTTAGTTAATAAAATTAAGCTCCTCCCAGGGACATGTTAAGTTTCACTTGCTGATGCAATTTGCTTCCTCATAAAATATCAGCTCCGTTTCTAATCTGCGCCATATGCTCCGCCTAGTCGCGACTGGTCGATGGCCACCACTAGGCACTCACAAAGGAGCCATAAAAAACTATCGACACGTAACGATTTGTGCCGCTCCAGACACGCTGACGGTGTAGCTGCTGTTGCTCCGACTGTTGCGTATTACGGCGTCTTACAGCGAAAACTGAAATCCGTGCACAGCCCCCAAAGACAATATTTATGACTTTATTAACTTTAAAACGCAACAGCAGCAGCAGCAGCAGCAGCGGCAGCAACAGCAGCCGGCAAGAGCGGCAACAAAGTGTTAAGCCAGGCCAAGGCGATGAAGTTGTGTAAATGAAATTAATCTTCAATAGACACAGGGCAATAAACGAGCAGCAGAAGGCGGTCTATATGCACACATACACACATATATATAGGTACCCCTACTCCAAAATCCAACCACTGGCGACTGCCATTAGTCATTAAACAATTTTCCACTGAAGCGGCCGCAACTTCAACTCCAGCAACTTCAGCATCGGCTGCTGCGTATTTTGTCAGGTGTCATAAAAACCGAATTTATTGCGCATGCGCAGCCCGATGTTCCTCCATATAAGAGAAGCGTCTGTACGTGGCGCATTTTGTTACAGATTATGATTTTTTTCCCAGTTTTATTATTTAATTTTGTTTGCTGCAGGATTATAAATCACGATGCGTGCAAGTTAAGGTGACAGCACTTTAGGGCACATAAACACACATAAACCCGAGCAGGTTGCTGGAATTTTAATTAAATGGAGCACGAACTGTGCAAGGCGATTCGAGCAGGCCATATAAACGATATAGAACGATAAGTGCCAGTACCATATAACTGGTTCTCTATTTCAGTTAGAGGTTTAATAATACAACTACAAAAAATTTGACAAAATCATCAATCAAAATCAATAAGATATTTATAATTAGTTCTTTTAGATAAACATCACAGATTATATTTGTTTTGCTATAGTTTGCTAAAATTAAATTAAAGAATTTCAGAAGAAATATATAATATATTCAAACGTCAAATTTTAAAAAAATGGAGATCTCTTTAACTTACTTCGCCGGTAAGGAAAAAATGTAAAATCAATCTGAGTGCGAAATTCACACGCTCTCACCTGCGGGTGTTCTCTAAAAACCGTACAGAAAGAGCACGTAATATGCTCGGATCGTTCCGAGTAGTATTTCTGTGTGTATGTGTGTGTTTGTTGTGTATTGCACTTGTTCCCACAAATTCCAAGGCATAGGCAATTTCCATGAAGCAAACAACAAGCAAAAATTTCACACTCTTGCATACAAAAGCGATGGCCAAAAAGGAAGAAAAAACCAGTACGAACATTTCAGTCGGGTGTAACCAACAGCACAATACTCACTTACAGTGTAATAACAACTAAGTCATGTAGCCTTTCATTATTTATGTACATAAAAATAAATTAATCTTTAGCAGAAATTATGAAAAATATCATCAAATGCGAAATTCGTTTCACTTTTATCAACATTATAGAAGTTTACAAAATTGAACGGACAGACAGACCGGCAGCAAGATGAACATTGCATTAACAGAATATGCTCTTTTCACATCGTGAACGAAATCAAAATTTGAAAATAAAAACTGAATAAGGAAAAAAAATGGTAAACGAGAAATTTGTACTGTCGAAAATGCCACTGAACTGAGTCGCAGTGAATGGAACCTGCTGGGGGCATGAGAAACTGGGAACTCTGAGACAGATCACTGCCATCAGCATAATCAACAAGATCACGCATCAAACGAGACGACAGCGGCATAAGAATGCAAACATTAAGAGATTTTATGCGAGCTGTTCACATGCCAAAAACAAAACAGCGCAAAAATAATAAAAAAAAATAAAAACTCAAAAGACCGCAGGCAGCAGGCAAACAAACAGGTACACAGGACGATTATCCTGTCATTCACTTGTTGCTCTGCGCAGCAGAAAACAGAAACAAAACCAAAACAAAACAAAGAAAAAAGAATTAACCAAAATGTATCACACACACGCACACACACACAGAAATATACACACGTACAGGTAGATCCAATGTTTCTCTGCCTTAACCCGTAAAAGGGCTGCTTTAGTTTCACTTCCTGCGTCCCTGCGCCGCGCCCATAAATGTACCGTGTTTCGGTATCTCATTGGGATTCTTGGTAGCGTGTGAACCTGTTTCGTCTCCATGCTAGTTTCAACTCCCAGACCGCTCCTCAGCTCGACTCATCGATGCTGCTTTTTTAGGAAATTTTTTGCATGATTTCATTTTCGGTTCGATGCTAATCTCAAGCTTTGAATTTTTGGCACAAATCGCCCGTTTTTTTAATAGACAACAACTGGATTGTTGCCGCTGCTGCTGTTGTTGTTGTTGATGTTGTTGTTATTGGTACTGTTCCTGGCCATATTTTAGTGCGCATTTCGTGTTTTTCGATAATTTATTGCAGTTGCCCAATAAACGACGCTTTGGTTTTTAGCTTACTTTTGAGTTTTGTGGGTCGCCGCCAAAAAATAAAAAAAAAACGAAAAATATAATAATAAAAACACAACTTTTTTATTGTCATACTCGCATTAATATTTGTGCGATTAGTTTTTCAGCTTTTCTTACCTGCAATTTACATTCATCTTTTTTTCTGTTTCTCGTTATAAAATTTCATTCGTCACACGCAAAAAAAAGAAGAATTGTGGTTCCCACGCATTTTTAATTCGTGATTTTTTATAAAGCAAATCGAAGTAAAAAAGTTGTAAAATCGAAACGAATTTGATTGTTCTTGATGTCAGTTATTCAAAGGGCATTCAAATTGGCAGGGAACCCAAATTAGCTTTGAGGTGTCTTGAAAGTGGGCTGAATCTGCCACCACTAAATCGAAAGTTGAACTAATCTAAGGAATAATATATAAAATTAAGATGTGCAAATATTGAGTGAGAAAACTTCGAAACTAAACTACAATTATGAAAATAGTGATTAATTAAATTGAAGCTATCACATTTCTGACAAATTTAACGAGATAGGAGCAACTTAACAATATTATTAACCAAATACTTTCTATAAATCTGCCTTTCTCAGCTTTCGACTGGGTAACACTTGAGGCACATTCAAATTATCTGCTATCAGTGGCCGTGTGACAGCCAACAACTTGCCATAAATGACATGCAAAGCAGTTGTCATTAAATTCAACAACAAAAAAACCTAAATATATAAAATGAAATTGCTGAAATTGTTGGCCGTAAATCAACGCCAGACGGGAGGGGATCAAAACAAAACCAAAATTTTGCGCTCGATTTCACTGCTCAAAACCGAAAAACAACTTCACCTGTTCGTTAAGACAATGGCCGTAGTTGGCTTGGTGACAGGCCAGTGGTACGTCGTTCCCCACCCCCCCTCGCCATCTCGTTTGTCTGTGTTTGTGGGGGGGCAAAACAAATGCCGTTGACAAGTACAGGCGACTCAATTGCGGCACTTGTCGCACGACACTTGAATGAGAGGTAGGAAAAATAAACGAAATGAAATGAAATAAGTTTTTGGTCAGTCAGCAAGTGACGACTCGTATATCATTGGAGCATTGGATCATTGGAGCGTAGCGCATCCGCAGCATGACGTGACAGAAAATATTGTGATTTTTCACGTAGCGCGATATTTACTGAAATTTTGAATACACCTAAATATGTATATATATATATAAACATGTATATATGAGAGTATTTTTTGGAAACTCGCCGATGCTGTTGCTCTGTTGTTGTTTTTACGGTTTAATTTACGGCACAAAGTTGACAGGCGCGTCTGCCCACTCAGAGGTTAAACGAGCCCCGACTCTTGGCCAGGGCCTGAGCAGACGTGCAGACACAATAAGCGCTAAATGACATGAGCAGAGCCTGTGCTGCCTCCTCCGCCTCCTACTCCAGCTCCTGCTCCTGTTTCCTCATATGAGTTTGCAGTTTATGGCTTACAAGAGATTTGGTCTGCCTGTCCCTGTCCACGCATTTTGATTTAATCACAGCGGACGCCGCCTTTAAACGTTGTTTTCGGTTTCTTTTTTATACCCTGTCAAAGGGTATATTAAGAAATGTAGAACCTGTTAAATTTGTTTCACATATTTCATAGAGAATATGTACAGAGATTTTTAGCTTAACTTGTTAGTACAGAAAACAGAATAGAATAGAATACTCATACTCAACTCATTTCAAAACGAATAACTTTACATAAGATTTGAAGTTAATCAGACAAGCTATAATGGAAATTATGTGCAGTAAATTTGAATAAATTTTAGGAAGAGTATTCACACATCGACATATCCAGAAAAACGTTTATTCTTGTTTAACATTATTTTTATTTATATTTTTTTTTTGCTGAATGCAAACCATCGCCTTAATTGTGCAGAACGAAAAGCTTGCTCCACTAATTAAACGCCCGACAAAAAAGAAAAAAATTTACAAAAATTGCATTTCATTTTATTTCATTTCAGTTTGTTTTACAAATTTGCTGACAACCGCGCTGACAGCGTACAAAAACAAAGTAAAAATAAATATAAAACGAAAGACTTAAGCAACAAACTTGTGCGCTCGCCACTTGACCCCAACGCACAGCGCGCATTCTACACAATGAGATCGAAAATTTTAGCCGCTTTCCCGCCGCAAAAATTAAGCCGAAATTTCAATTTGCACTCTGCCACACACAGTGAGAAATGTAGAAACACAAAAAAAATAAAAAACAATTTACACAAACCAAAATGATTGCCATGGATATGGTTATAATCGGCGCTGTCTTTCTTCTCAAATGGCAAATCAATGGGGCGCAAAAAGAGATGAAAAATACAAAAACGAAACCAAACAAAACACACACAAAACTGAAAGTAGCGATAAGAGGCTAAATTTTCACTTACTACCTGTTTGGGTGTTCCAGACAATGGAACTAGCTCTCTGGCTCGATAGATGAAGCCGTAACAATTATTTCATTTCAAACAAAAGCAGCTCGTGGAATTTTTGGCTCAGAATGGTATTGTTTTTTTTTGTCGCAATGCGTGTGAATTTCAACGGTAGCCAAAAAGGGAAAAAATTAATTTGGAAAAGTTGTGCAAACGCCTACACAACAAGTGCTGCTTGGGTGTTTGTTTGGTCTTCTTCTATGATGAAAATGTGTATATGTATTTGATTCACACATCGAAGTTTTTCTTAGAAAACAGACTTTGACGATATCCACAGGCTACAGAGTGAAGATTGATATGTTTATTAAACAGCAACAGGTTGTAACTCAGTAATGTGATTGAGACTCGCAATTACCATGTGGCGCCATCTATTGGCAGTTGCTAAAAGCACATAAAAATCGTAAAATCAGCTATTAATCAAGCAGTCGCGTTCATAAACCTGACTTAAAGCCTATTAAAAATGCAAGAGTTATAAAAAACAGATATTTGCCAATAGCTTGGGTTGAATTTTTTTTATGTGGCGCCATCTATCAACGGTTCAGAAACAGAGGCGCTGAAAAGTGATCACTTGTAGCCAGCATTCTGGCTCTTCATCAGGTTGTGGCTCCCGTTTTGAGTCACGTTTCGTGTATCTGAGCTCGCATCTCGGGCAATTAATTTAAACGCATGCTGTAATATCTCATTTTTCGGCCTAAGAGCGCAAAGCTGCCAGCGGATTTCATAGAAGCCATTGGCCATAAACCATTGAAATCAGAACAAACGAGAGCTGGCCCAGTAGCCAGCTCCATTGCATGTCTGAAGCTTAAGATATCCACTTGTTACTCCATTTACAAGTTCCACAGAATTATGATTGAGATCGTAGGCCTATCATAAAAATAAAACAAAAAAAAAAAAACTCCGAAAGCAAGTTTATTTGGAAATTTAGTTGTAAAATGTAGCCCCAAAATAACAAAACCTCAAGTGTGTCTGTGTCACAGGGGCAAATGGCAGGCAGACGTTGACGATTCAGTTGAAGAAAACTGGACAAATAAATCTCGACAACATTTTCATTTCCAAAGTCACGGCATGCCGCCGCCGCCGCTGAACGAAATTAGACTAAAAACGTTGACAAGTGTCGCCTGGCCAGTGGCCAAGTTTTCGGACTTGGACTTGGATATACACTTGGATTTGAACTGCAGCGGAAGTCAATGCCGGCAGCCGCACGCCAGCGGCACCAGCTCTAGCATCAGTTCCCCACTTCTGCAATACCAAGAAGTTGCCCCAGCAATCGGACGAAGTTGTCGCCAGGTCTCCGACTTCAACTTCAACTGCGATTCCGATACCCACTTGAAGTTTTTCGTTGCTTTTTAGTTTTGTTTTTTGTTTCATTTATTTTTGTTCGTGCGTCGCCGCCAGTTTGGCTCTTTTGGGGGCTTTGGCGCGAGTTTGACTAATTAAAGCGCAGACTTGGGCATTTTTAATTTGTACGCTTGTAAAATGAAATTAACTTTTTTCTTTCTCTCTCTCTGTCTCTGTCCGACTGCGACTTTAACGCCGACTTTGACTTCATGCAGCTTGTTTCCTTTTGAACTTTGAAATGGTGCGTGTCGTTAACAATACTCTTTGGCAACCGGGTACTACTGCCAACTAGCTAATAGATTTGTCAAGTTCAAAATGTATATAGATTCTTTCATATTAAATGATTGTGAATTCTTTTGGTTCTACATATCGTATATATTTTTTAGGTAAATCGCTTGCACACACGGAGGAATTGCGCAAAGAAAGTTGCCATGAATAGAAATTAAAAAAAGCTCTTCATATCTTATGTGTCGAGAATAATACCTCTAGTCCTAATTAGTTACAAGAGGGTATTTAAACCTTCATCTTTTACGATTGTTTTGTTCTTTTTGGTTGTCGGCTGTTGAACCGGTCTTTGGTGCTTTATGGCCAACAGTTGTCAGCTTGTTATGTCGCTGACTTCCAAGAATCGCGTGTTGAACGCTGACCTCCATAGTGCGTCTCGCTCTCTATGCACACATACACACATACACA
>SCDT01002252.1:0-13724 GCA_004143765.1 Drosophila melanica | reverse complement strand
TATTCATATTTCTACATTAACGTATTTAACTAATAAAGTTTTTATTTTTTAAATAATTACTTATTTAGAAATTAAATAAATTACAGAAGTTTTTTTATTTCTTCTTTATGGTTAATTTATATACAAATCATAAATGGAAGGGAATATTACATTTACTGCATAATGGATGCTTCTGAAGTTATTTTCAAATTGCCACAAAACAAAAAAAAAAAAATCTAAAGAAATCTCGAATTTCTTGCATGCATATATAGTCATATATGTGCACACACACACACACACATACACGTAACTGTTCTGTGTGTGTAACTCAAGTGTCAATCAAGCGGCTACTTGTGTTGCATTAAGCAAGAAAATAAAAAAAAAATTATAAAAAAGAGAAGTAAAATTTTCAATGCAGCAAAACGTTGTCAGGCAAATCAGAGCGAGAAAATGAACTGCATAAATAAAGCCAAATGGTAATGGAAATAATGCATAATGCACATGTGTGTGAGTGCGCCTGAATACACACATACACACATATATATGCTGACACACACACACACACACACACACACACACACACACATATGTATGTAGCTCTATGCAAACTGATGACAAAATTGTTTTACGCGCACGACTTTTCAAATTGCATTAACGTCGACTGCGACGCGGACAGCGAAGCTGATAAAGCTACCGCTGCTGACGTCGGCGTCGGCGTCGGCGCTGTGAAATGCGTGCTGGTTAGATTTGCAATGCACTCAATCGCTATGTACTTGACGCCGTTGCCCCACAGCGGCACAAACAAATGCGAGTCAGCTTTTGTTGCCACTCGCGATTGCACTGGTTGCTGCTGGCGACAAAAAACGCGCGCAAAACGCGTGCGCAGCACGTCGGCTGCCAAACGCGATTAGTCACACAGAAGCTCCCCCAAGCCCCAAAGTCAGCAAACTAACAAAACAAAAAAAAAAAGAGCAGCACACACAACAAACATCAACAGTTGCAGCAACAACAACAGCAGCAGCAGCAGCAGCGAGAAGCAAAGCAAAACACGCAATGCGAAACATGCGCAATGCATTTTCATGTTGCATCAGTGCACAGCACAAATGCAGATGGCGGGGAGAAGGGGTTGGATTGGATTCAAGATGGGGGCACGGCGGGTGCGGACTGGCAGTAAGTGGCACTGCACACAATGCAACCCACTGTGCGGTTGGGTGCTTCTTTGCAATCAACTTAATTTTATTTATATTTTTTTTTTTGTATATTTTATTACACATATCCGAAATTGTGTTGATTTATTTGATTTAATTGCACGCCACCGTCATTTATCATATTACAACACTCAGTTCGAGTGTTGACAAATTTTTACATAATATATATAAACAGTATTATGTATATAACCACTTTCGCGCCTATAATTAACTCAAACATAATTTACCAATATATATTCTTAACAAATTGTTGGGAATATCCATAAAAAATATTCTAGAAAATCAACTCGTTTTTAATTTTCAGCCTTTTCTCTACTACTTATTTGAAAATTAAAATTTTCTTTTCAAAAGTTTTGGTTATATTTGTCATATTAATTTTATTGCATATTCTAATTAATATCAATATCAATATAATTTGTATTATTACATATTTTTATGATTATTATTTTACTATCATTAAACTTGTTTGGAATAATTCATAATAGCAAATAGATAGCTTTTAGAAAATCAACTCATTTTTAATGTTCAGCACTTTCACTACTACTTAACTTAATATAAAAAATATTTGTTTCAAAAAGTACTTTTTATTTAATTTCATATTATAAACAACATCAATATTACTTTTATTATCATATAATATTATGATTTTTATCGCAATTTTTGAACTTTTTTTTAAAAACCTTACAATTTATTCTAACGAGAATTTCAAATCTCTGCGATCTCACAAAGCAAAAGTTAACATAAGTTATGAAATGAATATGTTAATCATATTGAGATCTTTTGGAAAACACTTTATTTTTTTGTGGAAACAATAGGTCGCATTGAAACGGAAACGTGTTTCGGTTTCACTTTCTCTCGACGGCTATGCAAATTTGTCGAGCACAACAACACGACAGCACGACTTATAAAGGTAGACAATGAAAACGAGTCGGGAAAGGCATGCAGTGAAATTTGAAACACTCCCTCGAAACAGTCGGCTATGTACTATATATCATCTTCCCCATCTGCCCCAAGCCCAAGAATATGCAGATAAGACAAGCAACAATCAATTTCAATAATGATAAAAATCGTGTATCTTTGCATTCGCCTAATAAACGAGATCGCTTGAGATAAATTACAGTTTCAATGTAAAGACGGGAACTACGCAAAGTTTCTGTGCATTATAAACGCTTCTTTTATGGGGATATTTGTTCCAGAGCTGAGTCATTTGAGAAGAAAATACAGTTTTTCAATGGGAAAATGAGCTGTCAAGTGGGCGAAACATCAAAGAAATTAAACAACCAAGTTTCGAGTTAAATGTGGGAAAATCTTAGTCGAGGGACATCGAATTCTAAGTGAGTTCCACACAAACTAACAATAGTAATAATAAAAATAATAATCATCGCCGCAAACCGGCTCTATACCGAACCGGTTCACGCACGGAATTCCAATATTGACGGGCTTGTTTCACACATTTAATTAAAACATAAACAGAACTGATGTACTGTTTATTTATCCACTGCAACTATTTATTTTCTTAATTCATTAAAAAAAAAAGCTGTTTAACTTAAAACAAATTAAAATTAGACTGTTAACCAAACCACCGCAAATATATTCTTGTTTGTTTTTTATAATAATAATAGTTATTTTAATAAATCCTGTCGACTATTGACGTCAATTCAAATATTTATGTCAACCAACCACATTTGCTATTCTTTAATTAAGCGGAAATAGTTTTAATCTGGTTTGTAGATATAGATACTACAACTAAAGCCATTTTATTAATATTTGACATTTAATATGTGGTTGTTTTCAAAATTATAAGCTGACTTCACAAAATATATATAGTTTTATGTATCAGGAAAACATATTGCAAATAATATTTAAAGGAAATCGATCGAAATTATAAATAAGGTCGAAAACTTAAAATAGGCATAAAACGTTTTTAGTGAAAGTAAATGTTATCTTACTTTTATACTATATTAAAACCTTTTTTAAGAACTGTGGATTTACAAAAAAAATGTTCTTGAAATTTAAATTGTATGCTAAATTTAAGAATGTTCCACCTTGGCCGAATTTTGACAACGTTTGTTTCTTGATTTAAATACAAAATTCATGCTTATTTTTTTGAGTGTATGTATTCAGCAATGCAAATGCATTATAAAAATTCAACAAAAATAAAGAATTAATTTTTTTGTCAAATATTTTTTAGGCAAATAGATTGGGAGCCCAAAGACAAAAATATTGTACGAATACGGATTTTAAAATTTAAAAAAAATATGTTTGATTTGATAAAGGAAATGGAAAAAAATGTAATACATATCTAATTTATACAAATTCGCTTCACTCACCGACTGTCGCCTGAACGTATTATCTGCTGCGTTCAGATCGTACATGGAACTGGCTCTCAGCTTATAATCGGTCGCCTTGCTGGCGTCCTGGCACTCGGGACAGGTGCCAGCAGCTGGTGTTATCCTTACGGCGGGTATGGGAGATCTGTTGATGCCGCGGCTTTTGTTGCTGCTGTTGTTATTGTTGTTTTTGCTGCTGCTGCTGTTGTTGTTAATGTTTTCATCGTTGCTGCAGTTATTGCTGTGCTTGCTGTGCACGCTAAACACCTGCGAAATGCTGCGAAAGAGGGTGCGATATCCCCTTCTGTGTGCTACATCCCCAGCCATGATCAGTCAGCGATCAGATTCTCAATTCATAGCAGTTTATGTTGATTCTTATATTCTGTTTTCTCTCTCTCTATCTCTCTTTTGTGCTCTGCTCTGTTGGTGTTGTTCTTGCTTCTGTATTGTTGTTGTTGTTATTACGTATATTACACACCCACACTTACACACACACACACACACACACATTCAAAAATAAACACAAATGCGCGACGTGACGCGAGCGATTTTCTTGCCGCTCATTTGCTCGTGAGCAGCAGCTGCCAACTGAATATCTTGGCCTTTGTTTTCGGCTGACAACTTGCCAACACCAGCACCAAGAACACCACAACAACAACAACAGCACGATGAGCGACACCTTCAAGACATTAACTGCGACTGCGACTGCGACTGCGACGCCAACTGTGAGTCGGAATTGTTATCGTCACACGGCTGATAAGCTGCGTAGTTTTAACGGTAGTTTCTGTCGGCGCCTGCAGCAAAATCAATACATTGTGAAAACCAACAAACAAGACTGATGGAATGAGAGAAACGCCGCTGGGCACTGGGCGATTGGCGCGAAGGTGGACGGAATTAAACTCGGACTGCTCGGACTTGTTCCAGACGACCAACTAAAAACCGCATAGGCGCCAGCAGCAGTCGCTGACGTTGGCAGCGACACCGACTGCGGCTGCGACGCCGACGTCACCGTTGTTGTAATCGTTATGCTATTGTTGTTGTTGTTGTTGTTGTGGTTTTTGTTTTCTATTTATTTATTTTTTATTTTTTGTTGAATTCTATTTTGTGTTTAACTTTATTTTTGTGATTTTTGCTTTGCGTGTGCTTTATAGCAGTGTTGTTGTTATAAAGCGCTTCTGGTCGCACAGTGGTGCAAAATCTATTTATATGTTCTGGCCGTGTGGGTGCATCATTATGAATTTGTTAAATGATCATAAAATAATTAGAGTTTTTTAAAAGTTATTTTTATCTAAACTAAATTGAAAAAGTAATTTAAATTATTCAAAAACTGGTTTTTAATTGTTTTTGCTTTGTTTTTTTTTCTTATTTATTTTAATTGAATATGTGTGAACGTTTTAGGTAAAAGTGTTAGGAAATTTCTGTTTAAATTCGAATGTTTAAATATGTATAAATCTTTGTTTACTTTTTGCTCCGGCTAAAGTTAATATAGGTTTTTTGTTTTTTTTTTTAAAAATATGCAGAAATATTTTATTTGAATCACGCCACAGCTATCCACATCCACGGTAAGCAGAAAGTGTTCATCAACACATTTGTGAAATTAACAAATTGCCTGTTGAAATTCGTCACAGTTCTTCATTGGTGTTAATCAAGCTTCGTATTTTTTGTGATGGTAAATTTTGCTACAACACAATAAATATTTTTCATGAATTAACAATGGTCTTCAAAATTGAATTGACGACAAAAAGAAGAAGATAAATTAGAAAAACAAATAGCTTTTGACAGCGGCGCTAGCTTTGGGCTTAAATGAACTTGGCTTTCACCGTAAGATTTTAATAAAACAAATGGCATGTGCACCACTGTGCCGCTAATGTTTTACACTTTGCGGGTGTTTATCAATGCCTACGGTTATTGCCGCCTATCGCAAACGTGCCCTTACGTCATGTGTGTGCACTAGTGTGTGTGTGTGTGTGTGTGTGTGTGGGTAAGTACAGCTCTCGCTCTCTATCTCTCTCTCTCTCTCTGTTTCTTTTTTATTCTCTCCCGCTCACTGACTAACTCTAATTCACGCTGTGTGGGCTTCAATTAATGTTGGACACTTGATTTGTTTTTGTTTGGCAACCACAATGTAGCCAAGGCTTACTCATGTGGCCAACAGTGCCACAAGAATCGGAGCTGTTGCGTTAACTGGTAGCTGTGACAATTGCCAATTGCATTTGCAGTTCGCAATTGTCGAGCACGTCACGTTCGCGCTTTAATTAAATGCCACTGTGCGCGCTCTGCGTGAAATCTTTTAAAACCGCGCGCGTCGAATCGAAAACAAAATCAAAATCAAAATCGACAACGGCAAAGAAGACGACAATGGGCCACTTGGCGGCTTCCCGGTTGACACACGACTAACCGACTAAAACTGGCCCAAAAGGCAGCCGCACAAAAATCCAAATTCAAAATACAAAATAAAACAAAAACACACACACACACAAAATAGATGTAACCCAAGCTGAAGAAACTGGCAAAGTGGCTAACTGAAAAAACGCCGGCAGAGGCAGCGACGTCGACAGCGGCAGAACGGTCGCACCCCTTCAACAAAGCGGCCCCCGCAAAACGGCTCCGACCACACGATGGCTTTTGAATAATATTTACATTTATTGCATGTGTGTGTGTGTGTGTGTGCCACGGTTTCACGCAGGCGGCCAAGAAGCGAGTCGCGTTGTTAACGTGCGCAAAAAACAATGTCGAACAAAAGCAACAACTGCAACGTCTTCTGTGACAGGGGGGCTGGGGGGAAGAGGGCTACACAGCTCACACAAAATATAAATGACGAAATTAAAGCAGCAACTTAGTTATAAACAATGCACATTAAAACAACAACAAAACAGCAACACAACAAAAGGAAAACGGCTAAGACGGCAGCTTAAAAACGCGAGCGAAACGCGCGCGACTTTTGCACGTGCTCTTCAAATGCAATCGAAAAGACGTTCAGTGTGTGAGTGGATGTGTGTGTGTGTCTATGTGTGTTGGCTGTATTTGAATGGCAATTGAAAACGAGACAATGCAAAACGTGGCTAGCGACTTTTTATACCCTGTACCCATTAAAATTGGGTTAAGGAATCAACACAAAATGATAATGTGAAAATGTGTCAATAAAAATCGTCTGCAATGTGGCAATGTATGTGTATATATTCAGGCAGACCGAAGCTGGCTTCAGTCGGGCACTCCCAACAAGAGCACACTTGAATATTTAAATTCATTTCTATACCTCTGAAGCTTGTAATTATTTTACGGACACAAGCAATATACACAAATTCAAAATTAAACGATCTATAAGGCATCTGAATCTTTAATGTGGCGTTTAATTAAATAAAAAAAACAGCAAATACAAAAAATATATATGTTTATATATGTTATATTTCATAATTATATTTCATATATGATGCCAAAATTGACAAATATTTAAATATGTAAATTTCACCGATCTATAATTGGATTTCAAATTCCCACAACTTTTTCAAAACTAAATCAATTTTTATGTTGTTTAACATTTTAGAGATTCTAAACTTATTTTTTGAAAAATAAATCCTTTGTATTTTGAAAAAAAAGTTTTTAAATTTATATTTGCGATGTTTTATTTTGCATACGCAACTTAAAAAGTTATTCTGATGGGGTAAATTTTTTTGTAAAAAGTTATGCCAAAATTAACAAAAACTTAGATATGAAAAGTTTTCCGATTGAAGTTGCTAGTTTTTCAAATTCCCATAAAACTGTCAAAACTGAACCGATTTTCATTAGGTCTACCATTTTATTTTCTTCCAAATTGGTATTATTCATATTAAAGAAAAAAAGATCGAAAAAGATTTTGTTATATTTCTCTCCGATTTACTATTTTTGTTGCTTCGATAATTAATTTTACTCGAATTTGAAAACATTATGTTAGTTAATGGCTTAAACGTAATCAAGCACTCGTTTGCTTTATTAGCTACCGACGATACTGGCAATATAACTTACGCTTTTATAAGTTTCGACAAAAATCTAAATTCGACAAATTAACATTTCAAGTTTACATAGAAAACAAACTCAAATTTTTGGTCGACCTTTTTTTAGTAGCAAATTTTAAAGTCATGTTTAATTTGACGTATGCAGCATTGGTAGAGCATCAAATAATCTTTGATATTTTGGACTGAAGCAACACCAGCTTCCTGACGGCCCAACAACCGAGCGCTATAATGAAACAATACCGCTATAATCACAGCAAAGATGAGATTCAACGAATGATCGATCTCGTGAACTGCGATGCCACCGGACCCATGGGCTTCCCCACATTCTGTGCCGCCTTGTGCGCCTCATCGCGATCCTTGTAATACCCACGAGAATTCACATAATCTGTACACACAGGAACACTATTCCACATCCATGGCGTTGCTTAATCTTATTTGTATGCTCAGAAATATTTTATGGAGAGTAATATGATCTACTATTTTATTTTCAAGTTCAATTAAATATTAATAAATTCAATTAATAAAGCTTATTTAAATCAATTTTTATTTAGCAACAATTTAAACAATTTTTTTTATAAATATTCAGTTTATAGACTTCAGGTAAAGATAATGCGATTGTCTTGTATTTTTTTTAATAGTAGTCAGTAAACAAATTCTTAGCTGTATATCGCACAATAGAAAAATTGGTTTCTGTTCTGCCAGATATTTTCAAGCACAATCATCAATAACGAGCTATTATCGAACTACAATATCATATTATATTACTGAAATATAAACTATTGGCAGATTATAGTGTGATTAATGCTTGACAAAATGTACACTAAGAAAACAATTTAACAGTCGCAAATATATATTTTGTTAACCCTATATTTAATCGGCGGCATTATTTTGTGCTTTACAAAACTATTTAGAAATTTATTGAATATCCGACTTTTGAGTTTTGTGAATGTCTGTTTCGATATAATATATATATATATATAAATTTGCTCATACAACGGACTATATTTGTTGGGCGTAAATAAAAGATATATGCATATGTATAAGCTACATATATGCATACATACATACATATATACATATATATATATATACACACAATCACTAAGCACAGCGAGTTTGGCGGTTGAAAATTAACAGTTGATGGTATGCCTAAATAGAGAGTAAACGGCTAGGCGGGGCTTTCGAGCAGAGTGAGCGAGGAGGCGGAACTGTGCGTGGTGCGCACCTCGCATAGCTCCTCCATTAGATCGCGGAAGAGCATCGGATTCACATTGACGCTGACCTTCATCAGCAGGAACCAGTCACCGATTGTCAGCTCCCTGAAGACGCGCTGCACATGCTGTTTGGTCATGAAACGCAACTGGCTGCGTATCATCAGCTCCCGCAGGTTTCTGCTCAGCATCGTCGCCAGGCGACAGAGCAGATTGAGGCCGGACATGAAGGCCATTAGCAGGAACCAGCACCACAGGCACACAAAGATCTTCTCGTTGAGTATGTTCAGCGGCAATATGCACAGGTTATCCATGATGCTGGCGGTGCCGCTAGCGCCATATTTGAGCACCTCGCATTTGGCTATCTTGGGGAAGACGCGCGATGAGATCCGATTCCAGCGATCCCAATCGTACAGCGGTATCGTGGCCAGGGCGTGCATATACTTTGTCCAGAAGCCATTCAGGAACACCTCCAGTGCCAAAATGTTCAGTATCTGCAAAAAGCAAGTTGGCTTTGCTGGTTGCTGGAGAGGACCACAGTGGAAAGTACTTACGCTGATGAGAAAGTTGAGCAGCTCGCAGAAGACATATTTGGCCATATAGCAATAGTGCATGTCCTCGTAATCGGTGGTAAAGTACTTGACCAGGAGGCGCAGGCGCGTATTGTACGTTTGCTCCGAGAGGAGCGCCTCGCCGACCTCCGAGCAGAGCTGCTTGAGCCGCTGTCCCTCCCACACCTTCCACAGGCAGGAGGGGAAGTAGAAGACGAACGACTGAAACAACAGCAATATGATCACCCACTGATAGTAGCGCAAATAGACGCGCTGCGTCCGGCCACGTATCTCCGGGCCGACGCCCTCCGCTATCGACATGGCGCGCGCATATTCCTCATTGTAGTCCGCCAAGCGGCGCAAACTGATCCAAGCGCGACCGGCGCGCGCCGTTGGGGGCGTTGGCAGCAGCTGTCGGTCACTGAAATTGTCCAGCTTGATGATGTAGGTGCCCATGGTCCAGCAGTAGGACTGCACATAGTTAATGTTCTTCTCCTCGCTAATGCACTGAATGGGATCGCCGAAATATTGCCGGGCCGACAGCAGCAGGGAGCAGGTCAGCAGTATGACCACGGTGCACTTTGAATGGATTGTGAAGACGGCATCGTAGATGCGTATGGATTTAAATTGTAGATATTTGGACAGGGGCTTTACGGCTGAATACATTTCCTCCGCCTCTGGAAAGAGTTCCTCAACTACTCTGTCCAATTCTCAACCGCAGCAGTGTGTGCCACAGTTTATCCGTCTTCGTCCTCTGTTCTTCCTCACTCCCAATTTTGTTTTTTTTTTTTTTTTGCTGTCGGACCTATTGCGATCTTTTTCTGGTGGCAATGCTTCTTCTTACACTCCTTCTATGTTTGAATTTACGTTCTACTTTTTTTTTTTGGTTCTTTTTTTTATTTGTTTGTTTGTATTTTTTGTTGCGTCTTCTCGTTTATGCTCGCACTGCTGTTAACGTCTTTTTTTTGTTTTTTTCTGTTGCAGTTGTTGCTGTTGTTGTTGTCGTTATTTTTGCAGTTGAATTACATCCGCACACTTACTTGCCGGCCTAAAGGTAGCGACAAAAACAAAATGTTGATTGTCGCTCGGCTTTACATATTTGTTTGTACTGCCCCTCATCATTACATTTACTATTTTACATTTCGTTCACACATTCGTAATACAAATGTCATTTTGCCTGCAACTGTCGATACCAGCAGTTATCGATAATTAATTTTCCAGCAAATTTGCCAAAGTACCAATTCACCAAGCGACTGCAACAACGAACTATACTTGAAGCGAATTCAATAATAAAAAAAACAAGTGCATACATTTAGGCGCTGCCTGAAATTCCCTCCAATAAATTGACAGTTATTGCACTGCTGCTCAAAAATATAAATTATATACAATTTCAACAGTTTTTTTTTTCACATTACATCTTTTCATTTATTTACAAATCATAAAGGCGAAAATATGCCTCTTAATACTAAAACTCTTAGCGAGTCCATAATTCTCGCGGTTTGCCATTCCGCTCATATTCAGCCTTAATTAATTTATTTATTATGCTCGGCCCAAAAGTTCAATTGCTAATTAGTCCAAGTTCAAGAATCCAATTATTGAAGGTATCTGTAATTAGCAGAAAAGCATGAAAAACATAATAATATCAAAACACAACAACAAAATACGCGCACGCTCCAACTAATTAGCATAAATCAAATTAATTTATTTGGTGTTTGGCCCTGGCCCCCAAGCCGGACACCCAAAAAATAAAAGTGGCATTCAATAAAAAACAGATATAAAAAGTATATATAAAACACAAATTTGTATATTCGCAGGCACACAGCTATAATGCGAGCGCAAGGTGTACGTAAATGGACTATAAATTAATTTATTTTTATTGTCAAAGCTAATAATTCAATGGCATTAAGTCTCTGGAAAGCAACTAAACAAATTTCCTTCTACACCCAAAAAACATGAAAAGAAAAAACAAAAATTTTTTAAATAAAGTACAAACGGTTTTAAAATCTAGTCAAGATCTAAATTGTAAGTGGAGAAATAAAATACAGTTTTGTACGACGAAATGTTCCTAAAATTATAAGTATGCAATTTTGATTTATTTCTTTCAGTTTTATAAGAAATTTTAATTCCTTAAAGTTACAAAATTACCAATATTTTCGATGCGATTTTGGGCTTTATTTGAGCGGCTTAATCAATATACAAAACTGTACTATACTTTAAAATTTTTTTCAAGCAGCTATTCAGTTTAAAACCTATTTTATTTTATTTTTTTTCTTAAGTATTCTAAAACTTAATTTAACACAGTTTAAATGTAAGCCATAATACATCTAAGATCTAAGGTAAAAGCTGAAAAATATTACCTCAAAAATTAGTTACACATAACCAAACTAATTGCGCCGTTAATTATTGCTTGAGTTTCGGTTTGAAATTTTGAATTAGCACCGTCATTAAGTTTTTGCTTTATTCAAACATCCAAAAATCAGACTTCGGTGTTATTACAAACAAAACCAAAAGGTAAACACAAAAAATCGTAAAAAATTATATGAAGTACTCGCGGGCAATGCGGTGTTCCCTGAACTTGACCTCCATGACATCCAACAACAACAACGACAACAACAACAACAAAAACGTGTTGTGCGTCACGAACTCGAATCACAGCTGCGCTGCCTCTTGAGATGGCGCTGAAGTTGCCGCTAGCTGATCAGTGATCATGCGCAGAGCCCGAAACAAGCTTTTACAAATTTTTGGCTTGTTTTCGTATATACCCGAATACCCTTGCAGACAAAAATATATTTTAGTCAGCTTAATTCTAACAACTTATTTGTTAATATTTCTATAACATTGGGTAATTGCATTTTTTTTAATTAGATGTGAATGATTTTTTATTTTAGAATCACTTAGATTCTGCATACATAAAAGAAAGAAAAGTTAAGTAAGTTAAGTTCTGTATTTTTGTGAATTATAATAAATATAACATAAAATCCGAGAAATTAATTTCCATAGCATTTATTAGTAAAACGAAAAAAAGTTATGAAAAAATATATTTATAAAGTCTGGAGTCGTTGTTATGCTTAAGTTTTTCTAAATATATATCCGCAAGGGTATTTGATCTTCGGCAAATTGAAACCAGTCTCTTCAGATAATTTTTATTTTTGTATTAAATCTCATTTGTATTTGTTTGTGATTGCTATTCAAATAAATTATTTTCTGTTTTGATTTCTGTTTATGGCGTTAATGATCGTCTTTGCTGTCATTTCTGGGTATGTTATAAATGATTTTTGGGCGCCTCATCAAAGTATGCGGAAGCGGACCAAACATGAGAAGAAGGGTTTAAGACCTGCTTTGCCAAACACGTCACAAGAATTTTGTGCGTATTATGTGCGCCAAAGATGTATGAAAAAGAAAAACAATAGAACCAGAACAAAAAAGGAAAAATAACATTTTGTATCTATCAACAATAATTTGGTGTTTTGGTTTTGCCTGTTGTCGTTTGTGAAGTAATTGTGACTTGCTATTTTCTTGACATGTTCCGCAACGTTGCGCACAATAATGATTAAGATACAAGAGCGCACAGACACAGATACAGATACGGCTACAGCTACAGCTACACGGATGCCGAACAAAAGGTACCTGAAGAAAATAGCCAAACGCGACTGTGATATTCTCAAGATACTTCTCGTAAGCTGTTTAATTTTGGTGATTAGTCAGACAGAATTGAGCTAAGTCGACAGCCAAGTATTTATTATATATATATATATATATATATAGATTCAGATACATGTATCTTTTGTATCTTTTGCTCGCAATAATAGCTTGGCGTTCGGCTTTTGGCGGTTTGCATTTTTGAATTGCATTATTTACGGCATTATTATTAGTTAATCTTGCCCAGGCAGCGAACACAATCTCATTTCAGCCACATAAGCTGTCCAATTATAGAAATTTAATTTGGCCAGCATTTAGTGGGGCACTTAACGGTGCACTTGCCATAGGTTAACCACATTTCGAAAATTAATGTTTAAACATTTGTACCTGTCTTCTAATTTGTATTTTTCTATCAATTGTATTTTGTATTGCATTGTTAAAACGATACTGAAAAATGAATGAATTTTGATCATAACTTTTATATTTAAATTTAAGCGCTTTTTTTATTGCAAAGTTATTAAAGGAAGAAATTTTGAGCTTAAAGTTTTGACTTTATTTCGTAATCTTGAAATAAGCAATCCCATTTTTTTTTTAGTCTCTATAATTTTTTTCAAAAGGGAACTTTTTGATGAACTTTGTCTAGAATTATGCTGAAAGTCCCCGCGACATCTGGCCTGGCAAGCACAAAGAACAAGGTGATCAGCTATAATCGCAAAATTCAAAAATTAAATTGTTTTTAACGGTTTGGGGGGAATACCCAGTCATATCATGAGACATTGATGTTGCTAAATGTTAAAAATTAAATCACTTATAT